>JAZHEH010002356.1:0-181849 GCA_036589455.1 Ateles fusciceps
CAGGATGTGGGCAGCTCCCTCAGAGTTGAAGGACAAGCTGGCCATTGAGGCTAAGACAGACAGAAGTTCAGGGGTCCAAGAGAGCACAGCTCAGGGTCACTCCCTGGGGGCTCCCACCTCCACCCATCCTAGTTCCTGGGGGGAGCATCTGATGAGTGCCCCGCAGGTCATGAGTGCAGCCTTTGCAACTTCTCTAGCTGGGAGAGACCGGGAGCAGGGATGTCCTCCTTGAGTACGCAGGCTGCTTGTACCCACAGTAGGAAGGAGGCTGGGCAGGCAGAAGTGCAGAATCTTGCAGAAATGCTAAGGGTGTCTTTTTCACAGAGACTGGAAACTGCATCCCTCCAAGAACAGCCTTGGGGCTTCTGAGAAGGCCTTGATTTTGCATTTCTTCATTTGCCCTGTACTAAAGAAAGGCCGTTCAAGATTTTGCATCTGCTGCCTCCTGTTTATCTGGGGAGAGCTATGAGCATACACAAACATAGGGGCTCTTCCAAACCTTGGGGGAGACAGGCTTTGTGAACACTCGGAAGATCTTGTGTACCACGGTTTTAAGCAAGGATATTTTAACAGGTTGTCACTCTCTTTACATGTTTCAAAAATAATTTCCGCACATCTCCGCCCTAAACAGAAAAACTTATCCCCACTCAAGTTTTTATTTTCCTTGGTGACCGCAGGCCATGAACTCCTGGAACAAGAAAGCAATTAGGCTCTGGGACCCAGGGGAAGTAGGTGCACGGCACCTGCCCTCATTGGCTGGGCATTTTGGTTTCTCAGATGTGAGGCTCAGTTTCCAATTCCTCTTCCTCCCTGCCAATGCTGCCAGCGTGCCTCTCCTGCAAGCAGCAGCCGCCTTAGACCTTCCATGCGTTACTCTTCAGCCCTTATCTGGCTGGGACTTTTCATAAGACATGCAAAAGGAGAATAAACTGGCTGAGTCTGAGGGTGCGCTCACAGGCAAAGTTGTAAGCTTTACTGTACCCATCTTGGCAGATATAGGCTGCTCGGAGTTCTGTCTCATTTGGGGATCTGATGTGCCCTCTTGTGAGAGGTGGGCTTGCTGACTGTCCAGGCTGCTGGCATCTGGCAGGAGCTTGTCACATGCACAGAGGCAAACACCCCTGGCTACACCTGATGCTTCCCTAATGGGGACCCCGCAGTTCTGTGAATCAGGTGAGATTTAATCTCTGGAGGTTTAAGAATGTGAGGGAGAGATTTTACTGTCTAGGCCTGGCCACGCACTGCGCTCTGAGCCAGTGAGGGAAAAGAATACGGGGCCTGTTTTTGCTGGGACTGGGACACCTCCATAACCGCATGCTCCGTGAAAGGCAGGCAGGAGGTCTCGCTTTCTACCTCTGGGATGTGAATGTGCAGTTTCAGAATAGAATAGCCCACACAACCGAACCTTTATTTAGAAAAGAGAGATGAAATCAGATGTAGCAATTTAATATCCACTAAGATGATGGCTTAATCACACTCTTCTGTTTTTTAGAAATGTTAATGTTATTTATACTAGGTTAAAAACCTCAGTGTCCAACAGCGACTGAAAGACATAGTGGCACCCCTCTGGAACCCTGGCAGACCACTCATTGACATGGACACATGCCTGTGCAAAGGCATGCATGGAAATTAGAAGATTGCAACATGGAGGGACAGATGTCATGAGGTGCATGATCAAGAGCCACAAGACGGCGCCTGGCTCTGCTCTGTGTGATGGGACCGTTGTGGGGCCAGCCTGGGCTCAGATTCTGACGTAGGCAGCACTGGCGTCGCTTAGGGACCAGGGTTCCATGGGTCACCACCACCTCCTCTTAACCTAGATGCACTTGCTCAGGGGAAAGGCAAGCAGGTGAAGGTCATGTAGGAGGCGAAGAAACTCGCTCCTGTGCCCACGGACGGAGACATCTTTGTTTACATGGGGGCCACCCACAGCCAGGGCCACACGAGAGCCTGCCACGGAGCAGCTGGCGGAGAAGAACGGCTGATTGTCACCGTTCCTACTTGGGGGCTGGTGCAGGGTCTGATGCACCTCACTGCCCTTTGTAAAGTAATTATTGAAAATGTCAGCCCTCTAACAAGACATTATAGAACTTAACATCTCTATTCTACAAGGCAGCGTTGAAGAGTGTCTTTGTAAAGGATATAGAAAACCTGTCACATTCTTTGTCATAGAGAATGACTCATGTGCAGTGTAGCCATTTAATGAAACACTGGCATTTATCAGATGGAAACTTATTAGCAGATGACAGCCGGCAATAATGTGCTGGGTACTGCACAGTTATTTATCCACTGAATCATGAATATAACCCTCTCTCTAGGTGCATCAAAACATACACAACATGAGATGCCAATTAATTTCTACAAGTTCATGATGAGGTGTTCAGGGCAGGGAAAGAGAAGGAAAAACTTTCAATCATGGTCCTTTATCCTTAGACACCTTTATCCTATATACCCGAGGGACATGCATGGCTGAAATCATGGACACGAAAGTAACTTAAAGTGATTTACCCAGGAGTGCCCGATTCAGGGTGCTGCAGAGAACAGCATGAGAACCGCTGTCTTCAGGACAGATGTGCCTCTAGGAGCAGAGTGGGTGCTCATGAGCAGGGAGGAGCAAGGCCTGGGGGTGGGGGACACTGGGGCTGCCGTCCCAGAGGCCAGCAGTGTGGCCCTGAATCCCTAAGACCTCACTGAGGCTCCCCTCAACCACCTAAACTGGAATTAGCTGCTTTCACCAGACTCATGAAGCACCACGCGGGGTCTCCATGTCCTCGAGGGCCCCCTGATGAGCCACAGTCCCCACAGGTCCTGATGAAGGAGCTGGTGTCGCCTCCTGCCCTTCCCCGCATGGGATCCTACAGCTCGTCCCCCCCCGCCTCAGTTTCCCTCTACAGAACCTCCACACAGACGTCTTCCTAGGCCGGCAATACTGGGAGGCCTGTGGCCCAGACCCAGGAGGAACCAGCTGAGAGGCTCCATGGAGGCACTGCTGATGGTCTCCCCAGAGTGGAAATGCCCACTTCTGTTCTGCTCCCTGAGAACAACTGCCCAGCCAGCAAGAGGTCCCAGTGGGAACTTCTCCTCCTCCCCGTGTCTGTCGCTGTTGTAAGGGACATTGCCTGGCTGTTGATCTCCCATTGAACTGATGCTGAAAATTATCTGTCCACTCTGCACCAATTCAGTAATCTCTGAGGGTTAATTTGCTCAGTTTCAGTGATAATTTATGAGTCAAACAAAGACACATCTGAGGCCAGAGGCTGTTCCCGTTGGGAAATGCCTGAGGATGATGTTCCGGGCAAGATTCCAGCCTTGGGACTCCCCCTGGCACCGGGCCAGCCCGTGCATGAAGGGACCTGGTGCCACACACTGACTGGGGACCTGCTGGCCTCTGGGCAGACCGCTCTGTGCCAGGTGCCGCTGTGCGGTCACACCAAGGCCTGCGCTCAGAAGGTCCCCAGAATAGTTAAATGTTCTGCTGCCATCTGGAAGCCCATTATTTTGAACAAAAACCCCACATTGTACACTTGGCCCCGCACACTATGTGGCCTGCCCGGCTGTCAGGCTGGGCCCACGGTGCTGCCATCTCTCACGCAGTGGCGGCTGCTGAAGACCTCACTGACTTGTTTTGACTCTTTTGTGACGCACACACCTGAACTGAAGACACGCGTGTCCACCGCACTGACTCCCCCACTCTGCAGCCTGAATCTGCCTCTTTGGCTGGGGGGAGGGTCCTCGTGTCATCCTGGTTTTGGGAGAGGTCAAGGGAGCCTGGGTCCTAGTTCTTTAGTTAACCAAAGTGTGACTCTTACCTGTCTCCAACCCAGGTCCCCGTGGCTGCTTTACAGAAAGCAGGAAGGGTCCACTTGAGCCACACGGCTGTGTTTCCAGCTCCGTCCAGGCAGAGCTATGCCCTGCCTTGCACCTGTGCAGATTCAGGTGGGAACCCTTAACTGAGCCAGGGTGAGTTTGCCGGACACGCTGAGCCCCTGCAGGGGTGCACCTGTGTCAGACTGGGCCCTTAGTCTTCCCATCTCAGCAAAGGGCTTCCAGGCAGCCCAAGGCCTGACTTGCTGGGTCCCACCCTCCCCATGGGGGATGGGATGGCCGTATCCAGGGTGAGCTGTGCGTGTCTGGCCCAGCAGCGTCTCCCCAGAACGCACACTCCAGGGGCTTCCCTTTTGAGCAAGTGGTTTGAGCTGGGCTGTGATGCCTGCCTCACTGGTGCAGCACCTAGGGGTGACACTGAGCAGTGGAAAACAGTTTAGATGAACAGAGCCCTTCACCTTGCCTGCCCTGGCGCGCACCCCAGCCCCCCTGGTCAGTGCCCTTTCTGTGTCTCCCGGGACCCCTCTGCCCTCCAGGAACTTCCAGCTCGGTCCCCCGGGACTTTGGAGCAGGCAGTGAGGTTTATTTGTTAACCTTTCAGAGTATGGACAGCTTGCTTGTGGGTATTTTTCCTTTAGGCAGAGAGCAGGCGTTGGAGAACGAGGTTAACTCATCCTACTGAAGTGGAGACGGTGTTGTGTGGTGGTGGGTCCCTGCTGACCACACGTACCAGGGAGGCCCGGTGCTCACTTTGCACTCAGCATGGCCGGGTGCTGTTGTGATCCACACCCAACCCCTATGAATTAGCTACAGTGAGGAAACGGGGGCACAGAGAGGTCAAGACAGCTGCCCAAGGACACACAGCTGGCAAGGGGCAGAGCAAAAGTTCTAACCTAGATATTCTGACTCCAAGCCACTGCACGTCACTGTGCCCAGTGCCGTCTCTGAAGAGCTGATCTGGCTCCAGGACTGGCAGCACCTCAGCCAGATGCCCCATGGGTGCCCCAGGACTCTCGGGATGGCTGGAGGGGGGTGACTCCGGGGAGCCGGTTAGATGGTTGACCCGACTGCGTTGATGCAGTGACTGCATCCTGGCTGACAGGTGACACAACGTAGATGCCTCCTCTTGTCACTGCCGGCCAAGGACCTGAGGGTACAACAGGGCAGGCTCTGAGAACGATGGAGAATAAAACACACAACGCAGAGAGAGCCTGCAGGAAGCAGGAAGACAGACTGATTCTCAGCATCTGTTCATCTCTTTAAAGTGATGGGGAGATATTGCGTCCACGAAAACAGCGCCTGATCCCGTGTCTACGTCCACGTCTGTGCTTCGTGGCTGGGCTGCACCTCAACCAGCAGGACTGTCTCTGCCCCCTTCTGCGCCCTCCCGAAAGGGACGAGGGGCCTGCAGCCACCTGGAAGGACTGTGAACAGAGCCAGCTTCATCTCTCCTCCATAGAAACGTTGCCGCACGGTTGGCTGTGGTGGCTCACGCCTGTAATTTCAGCACTTTGGGAGGTTGAGGCAGGCGGATCACCTGAGATCAAGCGTTCAAGACCAACCTGGCTAACATGGCAAAACCTCTCTCTAGTAAAAATACAAAAAATAAGGCAGGTGTGGTAGCACGTGCCCGCAATCCCAGCTACTCAGGAGGCTGAGGCAGGAGAATCGCCTGAACCACGGAGGTGGAGGTTACGGTGAGCTCAGATTGTGCCATTGAACTCCAGCCGGGGCGACAAGACCGAAAACTGAAGAAAGCAAGAGAGAAAGAGAGACACGCAGAGAGACAGACAGAGAGAGAGAAAGGAGAGAGAGAGAAGGAGAGAGAGAGAAGGAGGGAGGAAGGAAGGAAGAAGGAAGGAAGGAGGAAGGAAGGAGGAAGGGAGGAAGGAGGGAGGAAGGAAGGAGGGAAGGAAGGAGGAAGGGAGGAAGGAGGGAGGGAGGAAGGAGGAAGGAAGGAGGGAGGAAGGAGGGAGGGAGGGAGGGAGGGAGGAATGAGGGGAGGGAGGAGGAGGAGGGAGGGTGGAAGGAAAAGGAAGGAAGGAAGGAGGGAGGAAGGAGGAAGGAGAAGGAAGGGAGGAAGGAGAGGAGGGAGGGAGGGAGGAAGGAGGGAGGGAGAAAGGAAGGGAGGAAGGAAGGAAGGAGGGAGGAAGGAGGGAGGGGAGGAAGGAGCGGAGTGAAGTGAGAGGAGCCTAAAAGGAAGGAAGGAGGAAGGAAGGAAGGAGGGAGAAAGGAAGAGGAGGAAGGAAGGAGGGAGGGAGGAAGGAGGGAGGAAGGAAGGAGGGAGAGGAAGGGTAGGAGAAAGGAAAGGAAGGAGGAAGGAAGGAGGGAGTGGGAGGAAGGAGGGAGGAAGGGAAGGAAGAAGGAGGGGGAAGGAGGAACGGACCTAATCCTAATCAGTATTTATGATCATGATTACTGACTTACTCATGTATCTATGAGTCAATGTAGGGTTATGATTTTACTCAATCATATATGCACTCACCTATAAGTCAGTCTACTATATTATTACTTAATTACTTATAAACTACTGATCAATCACTGACCTAGGATTATGATCTAGATTATTACCCACCTATATTATTATACAGCGATCTATACTGATTATATTAGTTACTGATACTTACTTAATCCTACTTAATGACCTGATTTAAGTGATGATGATCGGGTTATAGATTATTAACGATCATGGTTATGATGATCATCATCTTATGATGATTATGATGAATTATCTATCTATTATGATCTATGCTATGACTATTAATGACGGACTATCTATCAGGACTTATATCAATCTATATCATAATCACTGATGATTATTATTATTAATGATCTATCATTATGATCTATGATTGATCATCTAAGCTACCACGTACTTATTATGATTATGATGATGATTAGTCATGTTTACTTGATCATGGTCAACTATGAATTGGTCAACCTACTTATAAGTCAGCCACTTAATTAGTTGTTAGGTTAAGTCAATGATGGACTTATGTATCAGTTATGATGATCACTGATGTTGGTTACCCAGGGCTACTTATGGACTCATGATGATGACCCAACTATGATGATCTACCTAATGTTATGCTTTGATGATGATGATGATGGTAACCGATTATGATGATCTACCCACCATCATCTACTACAGGATGATGAACACCTATGATGTTACTTACCTATGATTACTATCTACCTACTAATCATGATATACTAGTGACCAGGGACTATGTTATGATGATGCAATGATGGTTATAGTTACCTACTAATAAGGGAGGATGGAAGGAAGGAGGGAGGAAGGAAGGAGGGAGGAAGGAGGGAGGGAGAAAGGAAGGGAGGAGGAAGGAGGGAGGGAGGGAGGAGGAGGGAGGAAGGGAGGAAGGAGGGAGGGAGAAAGGAAGGAGGGAGGAGGAGGGAGGAGGGAGGGAGGAGGGAGGGAGGAGGAGGAGGGAGGAAGGAGGGAGGGGAGGAGGGAGGGAGAAGGAGGGAGGAGGAAGGAGGGAGGGAGAAAGGAAGGGAGGAAGGAAGGAGGGAGGGAGGAAGGAGGGAGGGGAGGAAGGAAGGAGGGAGGAAAGAGGGAGGGAGGAGGAGGGAGGGGGGGGAGGAGGGAGGGAGGGGGAGGGGGAGGGAGGAGGGAGGGAGGAGGGAGGAGGGAGGAAGGGAAGGGAGGAAGGAGGGGAAGGAAGGAGGAGGTAAGGAGGGAGGGGGAGGGGGGGGAGGGAGGAGGGAGGGAGGGGGAGGGAGGGAGGGAGGATGGAGGGGAGGAAGGAGGGAGGAAGGAGGGAGGGAGGGAGAAAGGAAGGGAGGAAGGAAGGAAGGAGGGAGGAAGGAGGGGAGGGACAGAGGAAGGAAGGAAGGAAGAGAGAGAAAGCTGGCCACACAGCTACTCTCATCACAGGCACCGTCGCAGGCACCCCACTCCCACGCCAGCACGAGTGTCCAGCTGTACCTTGGAGACAGCCGGAAGGTCCCCTGTGCCCCTGTGGGACATGCAGGCTTCCAAGTCACACCCAGGGTCTTCACTGTGTTTTGGCCTTTCCACTCAGGTTACGGGTGACTTAGCCGCCTGGGCCTCGGTTTCCTCATCGCAGCAGGACTGCCGGGGTACTCTCAGCACAGACCGAATGAGACGATACAGTCGAAGTGTCTGCTTGGAGCTTCTCCGCAGGACGGAGTTGGCCGTTTCTCCCTAAGCTCCAGATGACCTCGGGGACTCGTGCTGATGGCCTGGGCTCCGGGGCTCGAGGAGAACAGTAGTGAGCCCAGCATGGGTATCAGGGACCATGGACTGAGGGGCCCTAGAATGGCATGGCTGGGAGCGACCCTCAGAAACAGGAGGACGCTGTGGATTATTCACTGCCCGCAGGTTGTCCTACACTCGAGAACATCCCCATCAGGACGTGGTGCCAGAACTCCAACTTAAAACCCAGTCGCAGACGGGGATTCTCCAGGCCTGGCGTCGGCTCGGTGTGACTGTTCCTCAGCCACAGACCAGGGCAGCCCTTCCTCCTGGGGCTGGGCTCCGTGGGGTTGCCCAGCTGTCTTCACGGCCTCCTGCGCTGTCCCCTGCCCAAAGTGGGGAACGCAACTTGGGGGGGGGGGATTCTGCACCACTCAGGTCCTGGCCTGTGGGAGCAGAGCCCCGGTGACGCGCCTAGGGGTGCTGGTGATGCCAGGAAAGCGTACAGAGCAGCGTGGCTGCAGCTGAAAACTTCCCCTCGGGGTCTGCCCAGGGCACAGTGTCTTCTCCGTCTCACCCCCCCACATCATGTCCCCAGTGCAGCTGCCGTCACTCCTCTGAGTCTTGGACACACTGATCCTCCTGAGCTCTTGGGCATTTCTGCTCCCGTGTTGTCCCCCGGCCCTCAACAACACAGGACAATGTCCCATCCACACAGTCTCCTCTGCGAGCCAGCTGTGGCAGGAGGACGCTGCCCCTGGGGAGGCCATGAGCCTCCTCTGCTCCCACACCCCGAAGTTCAGTGGGTCTCAGGGGCTCCGCCTGCACAGCAGGCTGCCCTTCAGCCAGCTATTCGTATTCACCCCAAGAGCCACCCTTGCTGAGTGACTCAGACACCTGAACATCTTTCACGGGCGACTGTGCTGCTCCGTCATCTTTCCATTTTGTTTGCGAGGCCGTGGGGGAGATCTGGGTGCTTTGGTGAAAAGCCAAGACCAGCTTCCGCTGCTGCTGCTGCTGTTGATTCTTGGAAATGTCCTCATTGCTGAGGGAAGAGATAAGGACGGGAAAATTTGGAGGACGCCCCCAGAACCGTGATTACTACTCATGCGTAAGAAGGGGGCTAATTCAGAAGGTTGGAGGACGTCCCCATGTGTGGACGCCCCTTCTGCACGTGGCCAGCTAGGCCTGCAAAATAATGACACAGCTGCCTCTGCTCCATGCTGGCCTCTGCCACGTGCCCGTTTTGAGGGCATTTACCTTCTGCTCTCCCATGATCTTTTTCTCTCTCATGTTCTAGCTCCATTCTCCCTCTAATTCTCAGTTTATTGAAGAGATTCGTATTTAGCTTATGCCATGAAAACCTTTGAAACAAATTTTTATCTTAAACCCACCAAATCCAATGAGCTCTCTGCAGGGATGCCTGTTTTTCAGTTCCTTCCCTAAGTGATATGGTCCTTGTTTATACCTGAGTCCAGCCCTTATTTTCATATGCATGAAGAATGCAACCCAGGAACATCTCAGAGGCATGCAGCCTACCGTGTTCCTCCCCCAGCCGCTCTGTTCACAGTGAAGGCTCTTGAGGGACAGGTTGTATTAGGGGCTCCCACTATGAGGTACCCACTCAGCCCACTCCAGCCCCTTCCCTGGGGACTGACAGATGGAGCTGCAGTCATAGCTCTGCTGATGGAGTCTCCACAGACAGCGCGGGTGAGGGACAGCGTCTCCAGAGGCTTCACCGGTCCTGAGCCCGTCTCCTGCAGCTGCGACTGGGAGAGGACCCTGTGAACAGAGAGCCCCACGGTGAGCTCTGGGCTCAGAGGCTGCACCTCCTGCTCTCACGTCGGCTTCCCTGAGACACTCACATCTCGGAGCTGGCACCGGGAGGAGAGAGAACCACAGATGTCTCATGTTCTTGTGCAGCAGGTCCGTGACTCTCAGAAAGCATTTCTCCTGAGAGCAGGACCCTGAATGTAAGGAAATGTGTGGTGCCTTCCCTTGGGGCGCCTAAGTGAGCATTTGCATGTGGGTGGCGCCTTTGTATGTCGGTAACCCCCCACACACGCACCGAGGAAGGAGAGCTAAGCAGAACCCTGGCACAACTAGTGCCTGAAGAGTATCTCAGTTTATAGTGTTGCTACTCAGTTATTTCCTTTTATATATAGTCATATATTAGTTTATAGAATTAGGGCTCAAAGAACATCTCAGTTTATAGTGTTACTGCTCAGTTTTTTTATTTTATATGATCCTTGATATATAGTCACACATTAGTTCACAGAAGGAATGCCTAAAGAATATCTTACCACTCACTGCTTTCCCTGTCTGTATAGATAATTATATATTAGTTTATAATCAGAGGAATGCCTGGAGTGGACACAGTACAGAGCATGAATTAAGGAATAAGCAGCTTATAATCGGACGAATGCCTGGAGGAGACACAGTGCAGAGCATGATTTAAGGGAAAAACAGTTATACCAGGACGAGAATCCATGGCCGAGGCGGCAGCATTCAGTATCGTAAAGACACCCGCTGTATGGCAGGCTTGGGGCGAGAGCCACTCCTCCTGAGAAAGGAGTTGTAGGACCTTGCTCCAGTCCTTGTAGAAGGCTGCCCTCAGACCCGCAATCGCACCCTGGTGACTGTGAACTTTATCAGCTCCTGTTACTCTGCTACCTGAAAGGCATCCTCCTACAGAACTCACTGGAAGCTGCCAGCAAGTGCCGTAGACCCTGACAGCTCTGTCGCTGCTGTGTGACCTAACCATCCTCCTACAGATCTTGTTAGGGGTAGCATGTCCTTAGATAGAGGTCTTGCACACTGCACCCTCTTCACTGCACACGGCCCACCTCCTTGCCTCAATGACCTAATGGGGGTGGACCCCTCACTGTGCACAGCCCACCTTCTTGCCTTGATGACTTAATGGGGGGTGGACCCCTCACTGTGCACGGCCCACCTCCTTGCCTCAATGACCTAATGGGGGTGGACCCCTCACTGTGCATGGCCCACCTTCTTGCCTTTACAACCTAATGGGGGTGGACCCCTTGTTATGCACTGTCCACCTCCTAGCAAAAGTGACCTAATGGGAGTGGACCCCTCACTGTGCACGGCCCACCTTCTTGCCTTGATGACCTAATGTGGGTGGACCCCTTGCTGTGCACTGTCTACCTCCTAGCAAAGGTGACCTAATGGGTGTGGACCCCTCACTGTGCACGGCCCACCTCCTTGCCTTGATGACTTAACGGGGGTGGACCCCTGACTGTGCACGGTCCACCTCCTTGCCTCAATGACCTAATGGGGGTGAACCCCTCACTGTGCACGGCCCACCTCCTTGCCTCAATGACCTAATGGGGGTGGACCCCTCACTGTGCATGGCCCACCTTCTTGCCTTTACGACCTAATGGGGGTGGACCCCTTGCTGTGCACTGTCCACCTCCTAGCAAAGGTGACCTAAGGGGGGTGGACCCCTTGTTTTATTGCTCACGACCCTATCACTGTCCTTAAGATGACCTCACTCACTATCCTGCCCCATAACCTATACCCAGTAACTACAGACTCTTCTAAACATTCGGGGCCTCACCTGCCTCCACTTATAGGTGGCCTGGCCCCCCTGAGCCCAGCTGCGTTTCCTTGTACTCTGCGTCCTGTCTCTTGATTTCTCAGATCCTGTGCCTCGGCACAGCATAAGGGACACCCCACGACCCTGTGGGGCCCATAGCCCCAATTAGTACGGAGAGTTGAAAAGGGATGAGGGAGGCCCCAGCCTTTCAGGCTGACCTGGGAGGAGGGTTCTGGCTGTGCCCTCTGAGAACTCCTTCTCTTCCTGGGACTCCTTCTCACCAAGCCCAGCGTTATCTTCTTCCCGGTAGGGAGACGTGCTAAAGGAGCTGGTCTGGGACGTGTGTGTGATCATGGATCCAGGACAGATTTTGCAATAGGGTCAAGGCTGTTGTACCCTTAAAGACTCGTATTCCATTTAGAGAATGCAGGTCATCTAAATTATCACTTACCCCTTCAGACACATTGGAACAGCTGAATGTAATAATCACAGTGACCTCAGGACAAGTCTGGAAGCATCTGACGTTTACTGTAGTTCAGAACATCTGTCATGGTTAGAGGGAAGCTCCGTGTCCCAGGAAGTGTGTCATTAAAAAAAAAAAACTCACGCCTATAATCCCAGCACTTTGGGAGGCCGAGGCGGGTGGATCACAAGCTCAAGAGATCGAGACCATCCTGGTCAACATGGTGAAACCCCATCTCTACTAAAAATGCAAGAATTAGCTGGACATGGTGGCAGGTGCCTGTAATCCCAGCTACTTGGGAGGCTGAGGCAGGAGAATCGCTCGAACCCGGGAGACGTAGGTTGCGGTGAGCCGAGATCGCACCCCTGCACTCCAGCCTGGGTGACAAGAGCGAGACTCTGTCTCAAAAAGAGCAACCGAGAACTGCCCTTCTGAGACCTTTTGATATTCAGGGTTCTGTCTGAGATCTCAGGAGGAGGTAGTGGGGGCATATCGTCTTCCTTGTCAATGTGTGACCCTGAAGATCCGACCTGACCTTTATACTCTTCTGAGTGAAAACATGTGCATTACGGATGATGGGGACAACTCTGGACCAAAGCTCTGATAGGTCAGCAGTGGAGGACGGTCTCCTCACTGAGGCTCCTGCAGCCACCGTTCCTGGGAGCCACACGGGACCTCTGTGAGCCCTGCCCTCTGGGAACAGAAGGGGCTCTGGGTCTTCCCGATGGGTCACACCGGCGAAGCGTGGCTGGAGACTCACGCTCAAGCCCAGAGTCGTTACGCACATATTTACCAGTTCACATCTGTCTCTGAAACACTTTCTCCTCAACTGAATTGCATGAACACACCCCAGGGGTTGGGATATGGCAATATGGGGATTTGATATTCGTTTGGGGAATTTGTATGATACATAACCAGTCTCCATGGATGTGGGTAACAGGACAGTGATCAGAAATTGGGTGTGTCATCAAATCCAGGACAAACCTGGGCTCTTTTCTTAGGACCTAAACAAGAGTGCCGACCTTCCGTGAGACAACAGAGGCAGAGACAGACTCAACACCGAGAGGCAGATGAGCGCCTCACACACCCGGGGGTTTCCAGGCCTTTTGTTTGAACAGATCCAGGAGGACCTTCATCCCCTGACCCTTCCTCAGCCTCAGGAGATTTATGCACATGGAGAAAAATTGAGATGAATTTTTATTTACAGAAAATAATTCATAGGCTTATACACATCTCTGAGGATCTCCTGTAAGACTTCCAGATATGGCTTCATGAGCTGCAGGACACACTGGGTGTGCCAGAATTCCTGGGAAACGCCTGGAGTGCATAGGGAGGATCTATCCTGGTGACCGTGACACAGAACGTAGCCCGGCCTTCCAAGGCCATGCCACCTTCTCAGCCGACAGCTCCGTCAGCACCGCCTGCCTGCTGTGGACCAGCCTGAAGGCCTCGGTCTCCGTCACGTGTTACTGAGCGACAGACACAGCACGAGAAACCAGCCCGACTACGTCAAAACCCATCATCAGTGCAGGTGCACAGCGCCACACACACCCTCCCCAGGGATGTCTCTATTCTTCCAGGAAGGAAACACTGGCTTTGTCCTCAGGAGCAAGACCCAGAGAATAGCATGAGACGGCTCCAGACCCTAACGCAGCTGCATGGGGGACCTGACCATGGGAGGTGGATTCTGCGAGGGGCTCCCACTGTCTGTTCTACAAGTTTGCTCATGGTGTATATTACATGGTTCACATCAAAGGCTCCCTAATAGGCACCTCTTAAATATGACCGTCTTTTAACGAGTGAAAATTTTACACAGTTAATCATTGCTGGCTGGCTTCTCCACCTCCTGTCCTCTCTCACTCCCTCCTTCTTTTATTTTCTACTTAATTTTCCAAAATCATTTAATCCCTTTTTGAACTGTTAATAGGATCTCTTGGTTTGATGGTTTTTATTTTCCTTTCAATAATAGGTACTTAAGAATTCATCTTTGGATCAATTCATAAGTATTTTGGTACAATAAAGACTTTTTTCATAAGAATTGGATAAATTAAAATAGATAAAATTTTAAAAACATACAACCCATCAAACTGAACCATTTAGAAATAAAACGTCTGGGCCAGGGGTGCTGGTTCATGCCTGTGATGTGAACACATTAAGGAGGCTGAGGCGGGCGGATCACCCGAGGTCAGGAGTTCGAGACCAGCCTGGCCAACATGGCGAAACCCTGTCTCTACTAAAAATGCAAAAATTAGCTGGGTGTGGTGGTATTGGCCTGTAATCTCAGCTTCTTGGGAGGCTAAGGCAGGAGAATGGCATGAACCCGGGAAGCGGAGGTTGCAGGGAGCCGAGATCGCACCACTGTACTGCAGTCTGGGCGGCAAGAGGGAAAGTCCATCTCAAAAAATAATAATAATAAAAAAGCAATAAAGTCACGTGTGTTCTCACTACAGAAAGTGGGTTCTACAAGCACCCGAGGCATGCCCACCTCTGTCCTGGAGTGGGTTCAGGGAGTAATGGGGGCCAGTGATGAGGAACACAGGCCCCCACCCAGACATGAGCCTAGACACATACTCAGCCCCAATTCCACGTGTGGTTTGTTTCCACATCTGTGCATGAAGACTGACTCCGACAACACATAATTTACACACATACGTAAAAATAAAATAGCGTGATCAGTTCAAAGTGTTTATCACAGCATAGTTTTATAATAAGACAGCGTAAGTTCCAAATACCTTTATTGTCACCAAACTCCTGCAAGCCACAGTCTTCTTACCCTGAATGCCGCCCTGTCCTCAGGCGTCCCCACTGCAGAGCTTGCTATATAGCAGGAGACATGTAAACAGGGCCCTCCCTCTGCTGATGAAAACAAGCCCAGTCCTGACCCTGCAGCTCTAGGAGAGGAGCCCCAGCTCTGGGATTCCCAGGAGTTTCCACCCGGTGATCAACATTGAACAGACCCCAGCCATGGAGTTCGGGCTGACCTGGGTTTTCCTTGTTGCTGTTTTAAAAGGTAATTCGTGGAGAACTAGAGACACTGAGTGTGAGGGGACATGAGTGAGAGAAACGGTGGATTTTTGTGGCTGTCTCTGATCTTTGTGTCTCTGTGTTTGCAGGTGTCCGAGTAGTGTGAGGTGCAGCTGGTGGAGTCTGGGGGGTCCCTGAGACTCCTGTGCAGCCTCTGGATTCACCTTCAGTGAGTATCACATGCCCTGGCTCCGCTGGGCTCCAGGGAACGGGCTGGAGTGGGTTGGCCTCAATAAAAACAAAGCCGATGGTGGGACAGCAGAACACTCCACGTCTGTGAAGGGCAGATTCACTATCTCAAGAGAGAATTCAAAAAGCTTTGTGTATCTTCAAATGAGCAGCCTGAAAAACGGAGGACGTGGCCGTGTATTACTGCAATAGAGGCACAGAGGGGAGGTCAGTGTGAGCCCAGACACAAACCTCCCTGCCGGGGTCGTGTGGCCACCGGGCAGCGCTCGAGACCTGCTGAGGACGGGACGGGTCCCAGCAGCAGGTGCCCGGGGAGATTTCCGTTCTCCTCAGCTGGAAAAGCCAGGCTTGTATTTGCAGAACTCTGCAGCTTTCTAGGCTGTGATATTTTATTACTCGTATTCATTATGAATTTATCTTCGTTAGTATTTAAGTTTTAGTAATTATTAAAATTCTGTATATAAGTATTTTTTGAGTATATACTTTCAAGAAATAAAGATTCCTGATTATTTGCACTGATGCTTCCACAGTTTTATTAACCTTTCCTGACATCACCAACAATACAGTTGTAGGGACACAAATTTATACCCACAGAAACATGTATAGGCCAGGCGTGGTGGCTCGTACCTGTCATCCCAGTTCTTTGGGAGGCCAAGCCAGGCGAATTACTTCAGGTAAGGAGTTTAAGACCAGCCTGGTCAACATGGCAAAACCCCATCTCTACTAAAAATACAAAAAGATTAGCTGGGCTTGGTAGCACAGACATGCAATCCCAGCTACCCAGGAGGCTGAAGGAGGAAAATCATTTAACCCAGGAGGCCGAGATCGCGTCACTGCACTCCAGCCTGGGCGACAGGGCAGCACACCATCTCAAAAAAAAAAAAAAAAAAAAAAAAGTAAAAGAAAAAGAAAAAAGAAAAGAGAGAAATATACATAAATACACGTACCTGTGCATATATGTGTAGGCATTCATATTAAACATTACAATAAAATATTTCCAAAAATATGTCCTGAAGAATCAAACTTACTGATGAACCAAACATATATTATTAGAGTAATTTTTCATTGATTTCAATTATTTTTAATTGTTTTCATGAATTGATTTCTAGCTGTTCATTTAAAACTGGTATATTGGTGAATTCAAAATTTGAATTGAGCTAAGAGTAAATTTCAAACGCCACAACAAATGGTAACATTTTTAGGTGATGAAAAGTTATCTCACTTGTTACTTAATTACCTTAGTTATTCCATATTGCATTCACAAATCATAACATTGCTTCCTGTCTTGTAAATATGAACACCCATAGTTTGTGAATTTACCATAACATTTTTTATTGTACTTTACGTTCTGGGGTACATGTCCAGTTCTGGGGTACATGTCCAGGTCCTGCAGGATCGTTGCACAGGTGCGTACATGCCATGGTGGTTGGCTGCCCCCGTCCCCTGTCACCTACATCAGGCATGTCTCCCAATGTGATCCCTCCCCAACCACCCCACCCCCTGCCGTCCGTCCCCAGCCCACCACCCCCCATTTATTTGCACCTGTCCTTGGATTAGGCCGTCTCCTCGGGGTAAATCCACTTCAATTCATCACGCTTCGCTTTAATTTTCCAAAACACCATGACGGTGGTAATTTTACCAGTGAATGTTTCACAACAAAATACGGTAAGCCGTTTTCCATGGGACAAAGTTTCTTATCAGGACTTTACACGTATTACCTATTCCCAGCTACCTTGTAGGTGAGATCCTTGTATCTCCATATTGGAGATTATGCCTCTAAGTCCTGCTTAAAATTAATTTTTCCAAGGCTCAAACAAATCCATGACAGAAGTACAGATTTCAGGTGTAATAGCCGGGCCAACATTGAGAGTGTATTAACATTTAGAACACACGCTGGCAGATATTGTTATTTTCCTGGCGGCTGTCCCAGTGATGATTTCACAGAAAATAGCAGTAACTTAACCTCGTAAAACAGTGAGGTTGCAGTGAGCAGAGACCGCTGGACTCTGTAAAGAGTCACTTCCTCTTTTCACACAAACTGTTTTCTCCTTGACCAAATATGAATAGAGCAAAGGCTGGAAAACTGTAATAGGTAAATTTAAAACAACAGCTAACCTCAAAGAAAAGTGAAGCCAGCTGGGCGCAGTGGCTCACGCCTGTAATCCTAGCATTTTGGGGGGGCAAGGCGAGCGGACCACTTGAGGTCAGGAGCTCCAAACCAGCTTGGCAAACACGCTGAAACCCCGTCTCTACTAAAAATACAAAATAATTCCCCCGGGCATGGTGCAGGGTGCCCGTGATCCCAGGTACTCGGGAGGCTGAGGCAGGAGAACTGCTTGAACATGGGAGGCGGAGGCTGCAATGAGCTGAGATCTCCCTGCTGCATCCTAACCTGGGCGACAGAGCGAGACTCCGTTTCAAAAAAAGAAAAAAAAAAGAAAAGAAAAGCGAAGGTGTAAACCTGCAAACAGCAGAATCTCTAAGAAAGAAACACAACTCTTTAGGCCGGGCACCCTGGCTCACGCCTGTAATCCCAGCACTTCCGGAGGCCGAGGTGGGCGGACCAGCTGAGGTCAGGAGTTCGAGACCAGCCTGGCCAACATGGAGAAACCTCCTCTCTTTAAAAAAATAAAAAAATAAAAAAATTGAAAAAAAAAAGAAACAGAACTCTTAGTGTAAAGCCCTAGACAGACGTTTGAGTTAAGCTCCCTCAAGTCTGGAATGGGGCGGCTCGAATGAAGTCTGAATCTCAGCCAAAATCAGGGAGGTTTGAGAGAATTTTTTCCCCGAGCCCCTTGGCAGCCCTTGATGGGGTCTAATGAGTGAGTGCCGTGTGTGTGAGGACGAAGCCTCCGACGTTGGCCGAGCGGCGGGGGACCGCACGCGGCTGGCGTCGGGTCCCGTGTGGATCACCAGATTGTCACCCCGAAACAATCAAGAGTTGGAAGCTAATTTAAAGTGAGTTTATTGGGGCACAAAGGGTGAGGAGTCCCACCCAGAAGCAGCAACTCCCAAGGGCTGGAGGCAGCAGTCAGAAGTCAGTCAACTGAAGGTGCCACTGGCAGAGACAGAGCCCGGGCATCTAAGCGGGTCTTGTCGTCCATGCAAGGCTGGCACCCGGTTACAGCACAGACGTGTCACAGGGAGTGTTTCTTCTCGGAATGGGTACATCAAACACTTTTTCCAGCAGGCGTAAAGCTAGCGAGGTTTGTTTTCCTGTTTTCTTTGGTCATCCGGTCTAACAAGGCAGGATAACGAAAGGAGAGTGAATCTGGGAACAGTGTGTCCAGGGAGGAAGGTGAGAGGTTTGTGTCCCTGCCACGGTGTAGGCCTCTCCACGTATCATACAAAACCACAGAATAGGAAAGCAAGGGCATTGAGCGTCTGAGAAGGACAAGCTGCAACCATATGTGATGAGCTCACATCTCCCTCAGGCCTTAGGGTGTTCAGGGTGCTGTACGCATCCCAACAATGGTTAAATTATAGCTGTTTGGAGGCCGGGCACCTGCGTCACGCCTGTAATTCCAGCACTCTGGGAGGCCTAGGCAGGTGGATCACTTGAGGTCAGGAGTTCGAGACCAGCCTGGCCAAGATGGCGAAAACCCATCTCTACTAAAAATACAAAAATTAGCCGGGCGTGGTGGCAGGTACCTGTAATCCCAGATATTCAGGAGGCTGAGGCAGGAGAATTGCTTGAACCCCGGAGACGGAGGTTGCAGCCAGCTGAGATCACACCACTGCACTCCAGCCTGGGTGACAGAGCAAGACTCCATCTCAAAAGAAAAAAAAGATTATATGTATTTGGAAGTACTCACCAGAGCAATCAGGCAAGATAAAAAAAAATAAAAGGCATCCAAGTAAGAAAAGAAGTGAAACTATATTTAGTCGTGATATAATCCTGTACCTAGGAAGCTGTAAAGCCTGCTGAACCTTCTGGAACTGATCAATCATTTCAGTAACATTTCAGGGCACACACAGAAAAATCAATGTACAGAAATGGGCAGCACTGACTGGGTGGGGTGGTTCACGCGTGAAATCCCAGCATGTTGGGAGGCTAAGCTGGGCAGACCACGAGGTCAGGGGTTCAACACCAGCCTGACCATCATAGGAATACCCATCTCTACTAAAAATACAAAAAATTAGCCGGGTGTGGTGGCGGGCGCCTGCAATCCCAGCTACTCGGGAGGCTGAGGCAGGAGAATCACTTGAACCCGGGAGGCGGAGGTTGCAGTGAGCCGAGATCACGTCACTGCACTCCAGCCTGGGCGACAAGAGTGAAAATCCACCCAAAAATGAAACAAATGAGAAAAAAATAAAATAAAATAAACAGACAACTTGCAAAGCGGAAGAAAATATTCTCAGACTATGCATCTGACTGAGGACTAATATCCCAAGTCTATAAGGAACTTAAGAAACTCAACAAAAGCAAAACTGAAATAACCCCATTAACTGTGGGCCAGGGTATGAACAGACACTTCTCAAAAGAAGACATACGTGCAGCCAGCAAACATAGGAGACGATGGTCGGCATTGGCAATCGCCAGAGAAATGCCAGTGAAAACCACAATATGATACCATCTCGTGCCAGTTCGAGGGTGATTTATTACCGGAAAGTCAAAAATAGCAGAAGGTGGCCAGGCTGCAGAGAAAGGGGATGCTTATACACTGCTGATGGGTGGCTGTGTAAATACGTTAGTGCACCCGCTACAGAAAGCAGTTTGGAGAGTTCCTAACCGAACGGAGATCTTCCATTTGGCCCAGGAATTCCCTTACTGGGTACGTATCCAAGTAAAAGGCATTTACCAAAAGAGACAGATGCATTTGTGTGTTTATCGCAGCACTAATCACAGAAGCAAACGCGTGCAATCAAACAAGGCGCCCGCCACGGGTGGACTGGATAAAGAAAACACGAATCATGGACATCAAGGAATACTATGCAGCCATGAAAAGAACAGAATCATGTCCTCTGCAGCAACGTGCAACGTGAATGGAGCTAAAGGGCATAAACGTAACCAAATTAATGCAGAAACAGAAGACCACATAGCGCATATCCTCACCTTAATGAGTAACAACCAAGTCTTGTGTGTGAATGGAGAAAAAGACAGCAGGTTACACACAGGAAAGTCGGAAGGAAGACAGAGACGAAGGGCCCGGGGCTGCGGTACGTCCCCACGGGGTCCTGTGTGCACCCTGAGGATGAGGGCACCAGTAGAACCCTCCGGGGAAAACATTGTTCAAAGCCCAAAACTCAACGTCACACCACACACCCTGTCCCTAACCTGCAATGTGTGCCCCGAATGTAAAATAATCAGGAAACTAAAAAACGTCTCCCAGGAAACAAAACCCTACAAGCAGATGGCTTTAAGGCCAAATTCTACCAAACATATAAATAAGAACTGAAACGCATTCTTCTCAAATTCTTCACCGACCCCCCCCAAAAGACGAGGATGTTTTTTCCTAAGTCATTTCTGTGAGTCCAGTGTTTCGCTAATACAACAAGCATCCCACAACACACACAAGGACACACAAAAAGAAAAGGCCAGCCTGGATGAGCAGAGATCAGAAATTCTCAACAAAATACCATCAGCCAACTCCAAGACATGAAGAAGGGATGCAGCATTCCCAGGTAAGCTTCCCCTGGACACACAGTGTGTTACCACAAAAGCACATGCATCCTGTGAGCCGGGGGGAGGGAACACACGTCCTGCTCCCGGCCCCCATTCCACAGCCAGGGGAGCACCCTACACACCACACTCACCCATGCTACAGCCCAGCAGCTCACAGGTCTACACGTGACCCCACCCATCACATAGCCGAGCAACTCACACGGTCTACACGTGACCCCACCCATCCCACAGCCGAGCAGCTGAAGAGTCTTACACGTGGCCCCACCCATCCCACAGCCCAGCAGCTCACAGGGTCTACACGTCACCCCACCCATCCCACAGCCCAGCAGCTCATAGGGTCTACACACCGACCCACCCATCCCACAGCCGAGCAGCTCACACGGTCTACACGTGACCCCACCCATCCCACAGCCCAGCAGCTCACAGGGTCTACACGTCACCCCACCCATCCCACAGCCCAGCAGCTCACAGGGTCTACACGTGACCCCGCCCATCCCACAGCCGAGCAGCTGAAGAGTCTACACGTGACCCCGCCCGTCCCACAGCCCAGCAGCTCACAGGGTCTACACGTGACCCCGTCCGTCCCCACAGCCCAGCAGCTCACAGGGTCTACACGTGACCCCCAAGCATCCCACAGCCCAGCAGCTCACAGGGTCTACACACGACCCCGCCCATCCCACAGCCCAGCAGCTGAAGGGTCTACACGTGGCCCCACCCATCCCACAGCCCAGCAGCTCACAGGTCTACACGTGATCCCACCCATCCCACAGCTGAGCAGCTGAAGAAGTTACACGTGGCCCCACCCCATCCCACAGCCCAGCAGCTCACAGGGTCTACACACGACCCCACCCATCCCACAGCCCAGCAGCTCACACGGTCTACACGTGACCCCACCCATCCCACAGCCCAGCAGCTCACAGGGTCTACACGTGACCTCACCCATCCCACAGCCCAGCAGCTCACAGGGTCTACACGTGACCCCACCCATCCCACAGCCCAGCAGCTCACACGGTCTACACGTGACCCCGCCATTCCCACAGCCCAGCAGCTCACAGGTCTACACGTGATCCCACCCATCCCACAGCTGAGCAGCTGAAGAGTCTACACGTGGCCCCACCCATCCCACAGCCCAGCAGCTCACAGGGTCTACACACGACCCCACCCATCCCACAGCCCAGCAGCTCACAGGGTCTACACACGACCCCCACCCATCCCACAGCCCAGCAGTTCACAGGGTCTACATGTGACCCCACCCATCCCACAGCCCAGCAGCTCACAGGGTCTACACACGACCCCACCCATCCCACAGCCCAGCAGCTCACAGGGTCTACACACGACCCCACCCATCCCACAGCCCAGCAGCTCACAGGGTCTACACCGTGACCCCGCCATTCCCACAGCCCAGCAGCTCACAGGATCTACACGTGACCTCACCCATCCCACAGCCCAGCAGCTCACAGGGTCTACACGTGACCCCACCCATCCCACAGCCCAGCAGCTCACAGGGTCTACACGTGACCCCACCCATCCCACAGCCCAGCAGCTCACAGGGTCTACACGTGACCCCACCCATCCCCACAGCCCAGCAGCTCACAGGGTCTACACGTGACCCCACCCATCCCCACAGCCCAGCAGCTCACAGGGTCTACACGTCACCCCACCCATCCCACAGCCCCAGCAGCTCACAGGGTCTACACGTGACCCCGCCCATCCCACAGCCGAGCAGCTGAAGAGTCTACACGTGACCCCGCCCGTCCCACAGCCCAGCAGCTCACAGGGTCTACACGTGACCCCGTCCGTCCCACAGCCCAGCAGCTCACAGGGTCTACACACGACCCCGCCCATCCCACAGCCCAGCAGCTGAAGGGTCTACACGTGACCCCACCCGTCCCACAGCCCAGCAGCTCACAGGGTCTACACATGGCCCTCAGCTGACAAGGTCTACACATGACTGTCAGCGTCATCCCGCGGTCCTGCAGCTGAAGGGTCTACACGTGGCCCCACCCATCCCACAGCCCCGGCATCTCAAAGGTCTACACGTCACCCCACCCATCCCACAGCCCAGCAGCTCACAGGTCTACACGTGATCCCACCCATCCCACAGCCCAGCAGCTGAAGAGTCTACACGTGGCCCCACCCATCCCACAGCCCAGCAGTTCACAGGGTCTACATGTGACCCCACCCATCCCACAGCCCAGCAGCTCACAGGGTCTACACACGACCCCACCCATCCCACAGCCCAGCAGCTCACAGGGTCTACACGTGACCCCACCCATCCCACAGCCCAGCAGTTCACAGGGTCTACACGTGACCCCGCCCATCCCACAGCCCAGCAGCTCACAGGGTCTACACGTGACCCTCAGCTGACAAGGTCTACACATGACTGTCAGCCTCATCCCGCAGTCCTGCAGCTGAAGGGTCTACACGTGGCCCCACCCATCCCACAGCCCAGCAGCTCACAGGTCTACACGTGACCCCACCCATCCCACAGCCGAGCAGCTGAAGGGTCTACACGTGGCCCCACCCATCCCACAGCCCAGCAGCTCACAGGGTCTACACGTGACCCTCAGCTGACAAGGTCTACACATGACTGTCAGCCTCATCCCGCAGTCCTGCAGCTGAAGGGTCTACACGTGACCCCACCCATCCCACAGCCCAGCAGCTCACAGGTCTACACGTGATCCCACCCATCCCACAGCCCAGCAGCTGAAGGGTCTACATGTGACCCCACCCGTCCCACAGCCCAGCAGCTCACACGGTCTACATGTGACCCCACCCATCCCACAGCCCAGCAGCTCACACGGTCTACACGTGACCCCACCCATCCCACAGCCCAGCAGCTCACAGGGTCTACACGTGGCCCCACCCACCCCACAGCCCAGCAGCTCAGAGGGTCTACACGTGACCCCACCCATCCCACAGCCCAGCAGCTCACAGGGTCTACATGTGACCCTCAGCTGACAAGGTCTACACATGACTGTCAGCCTCATCCCGCAGTCCTGCAGCTGAAGGGTCTACACGTGGCCCCACCCATCCCACAGCCCAGCAGCTCACAGGGTCTACACGTCACCCCACCCATCCCACAGCCCAGCAGCTCACAGGTCTACATGTGACCCCACCCATCCCACAGCCCAGCAGCTCACAGGGTCTACACGTGGCCCCACCCATCCCACAGCCCAGCAGCTCACAGGGTCTACACGTCACCCCACCCATCCCACAGCCCAGCAGCTCACAGGTCTACATGTGACCCCACCCATCCCACAGCCCAGCAGCTCACAGGGTCTACACGTGACCCCACCCATCCCACAGCCCAGCAGCTCACACAGTCTACATGTGACCCCAAGCATCCCACAGCCCAGCAGCTCACAGGGTCTACACACGACCCCACCCATCCCACAGCCCAGCAGCTGAAGGGTCTACACATGACCCCACCCGTCCCCACAGCCCAGCAGCTCACAGGATCTACACGTGGCCCTCAGCTGACAAGGTCTACACATGACTGTCAGCCTCATCCCGCAGTCCTGCAGGTACCATGCTGTCAGGCCTACACCCTGCCCCTCCCTGGGACTGTGACCTCATCCCCTCCGGGGAGGCCAGATGCCCCCTGTATGTGATGTGGGAGCTTTGTTCTGTGTCATGGTCTCCCTGGGAGGGACGTGGCCACCACAGGTCAGGTTGGGGCCTGGCTTTCCTGAGGACACTCCTCGTCCCATTCTCTTTGGATGCGTAGCCCTGGGCTGGGACATGAGGCGGGGGCGGAATCACGGCTCGGCCTTAGGGCCCCCGTCTTGCTGCTGGTGCTCTGGGCACTCCTGGCTGCTATCTGGTGTTCCCCAGGCCCTCCCTTATGGCGCTACGTGTCCTCCGAGGTGGGGATTCCCAGGAAGGAGACGCGTGGGTGCAAAGGCCTTCCGTTTCCCGGCTGGCTGTCCTGTGGCCTGCGTGTTGGAGGCCAGAGATACACCATTCACATGCGCAGGAAAAGGCTGATTTGGGGCAGACATCTGCAGGTGATGACTCAGGATGACCAAGGAGCCCTGCAGATAGATGAGCCCCCCTTCCCCACGGAGTGCTACTACCTCGGCCACGTGGAGGAGGTGCCTCTGTCCATGGTGTCCCTCCACATGAGCCACGTCGGTCTCCAGGGCATCATGAAGGTGGACGACCCCGCGTACGAAATCAGACCTCTCAGGGATTCCATCAGCCTTGAGCCCCTCGTGTCCCAGATCGCGGTCGATCCCAAGGCAACGGGGCTTGGACTCCGAGGACCGAACCTGGAAAACGTGGACACCCTGTTCTGTGAAGCCGGTCCCACGGCAGCCACCAGGATCTCTCTACACAAACCCCCATGGCCAGTATACCGGCGAGTTTTATAAATTGTGGGTGTACAGGGTGGTGTTCCCCCACTCCACCCTCCTGGTGATGAGGGAGGGGCCGTACGAACCTGAGTACAACGTAGAGCCCTACACGCTGTGCACGGACGAGAATGTGATTATGCTGGGCCAGCTGGGGAGACATAATTTACTGCTGGCCGTGGTGGGCGCGCAGCAGTTCTCCGGAAACCTGGGCTTGCGTTACGACGCGCCCGCGTGCACCTGTGAGCGCAGATGCACCTGCGTCACGTACAAGCGGCCCGTGTGACCGACGCCTTCAGTGACGGCTGGCACCGGGACATGTAACTGGCCAGCCGGCACCCCCAACAACTTCTGCCCGTTCAAGACCGCCGAGGCGTACGATCTCAGCACCAGTAGACACGGTCGTGGAGGGGCCCGAGGAATGTGACACCACCCATCTAAAATGGAGCCTTTGAAGCATTTCTTGAAATTCCAGAGGATCAACATGTTCTGGCCTCCTGTGAATATCCCCTTATTAGGCTCACGCCTGTAATCCCAGGGGGAATAATAGGCAGACCAGGGTTCAACGGGCACGAGCAGTCACGGGACAGGAGGGGTGGCTGAGGGGCTCCTAGGGACAGCGGTTTCACGGCCTCATTGTTACCTGCCTGGAGCCAGGAAGCAGACACAGGGTTTGACAGGTCAACAGAGGGGCTGGGCAGGGGGAGATGTGTCACCCGCTCTGCTACTCCTGGGACTCAGTCCTCACCCACAGAAGGGAAACCAGGCACTGCACAGACTGAAGCGTGTCTGCAAAGAAAGGGCCAGTCAGGGACTGAGACAGAGGAGTTGGCCCTATGCCAGGTGGGCTCAGGGCGTCAGGGCACAATGTTCAGCCAGAGTGCGGGGGTGCCTTGCATGGGGCCCCCTCTTTTTTACTCAGGATCTTGCTCTGTCACCCAGGGTGGAGCACGGTGGCATGATCACAGCCGACTCCAGCCTTGGCCTCCCAAGCTGAAGTGATCCTCCCGCCTCAGCCTCCAGAGTAGATGGGACTGCGGAGCCGCCGTTGAACCCGGCTAATTTTTAAATTTCTGTTTTGTAGAGATGAGGCCTCCCTACGTTGTCCAGGCTCCGAAGAATTTCTTGAAATTCCAGAGGATCTGGATGTTCTGACCTCCTCTCAATATCCCCTCATTAGGCCCACGCCTGTAATCCCAGCACTTTCGGAGGCTGAGATGGGCGGGTCACCTGAGGTCGGGAGTTCGAGACCAGCCTGACCAACATGGAGAAACCCATCTCTACTAAAAATACAAAATTAGCCTGGCATGGTGGCTTTTATTTCTTTTTTTAAAAAATTAAAAAAATTATTTATTAAAAAAATGCCCTTATTAGATGAAATGTAAAATCCTATAATCACCCCAGGGTGCCTTTTCTATCTATACGAGAGTGGAAGCTGGGCAGAGAATCAACCTATGCCTGCACACAGGCTGCTTTGAACTCCTTGAGATCTACAGAAGAGTTTTTAAATATTTGTCAGAAGGAAAAGAAATATCCTCCAGCGAACCTGAAGCATAGCCAGGGAAGGGGAGCTACTAGGCCATGCCACTGGCCAGGAACAGCAAAGTCTCAGGGTGTCCGTTCCCCCACGGATGGGTTGCCCATCCCAGGAACCTCATTCTTGTCCCTTGGGACCGGGCCGAGACTCCTTCCTTCCCCTCAGCTTGACGCCCCACATTCTGCCCCACCTGTCAGGATCACAACCACCCCCAGCTCAGCACATGGGAACCAGACCAAAAGAGAAACAGCCCTGCCCCACCCATAAGTAGCACCCCCCAGACCCCATGCTCCACCCTCCGGACCACTGGGAGACCCCATGCTCCGCCCCTGAACACCACACCCAGACCCCCTCTCCTCCCCTTGGGACCACCCCAGAGCCCTCACCTCCTCCCCTCAGGACCACACCCAGACCCCCAGTCCTCCCTCCCCGACCCACCTGAGGCCACCCACAGAACCCACCTCTTCCCTCGGGACCACCCCAGAGTCCTCCCCCTCCTCCCCCTCAGGACCACACCCAGACCCCGAGTCCTCCCTCCCTGACCCACCTGAGGCCACCCACAAAACCCACCTCTTTCCCTCGGGACCACCCCAGAGTCTTCGCCTCCTCCCCTCAGGACCACACCCAGACCCCCAGTCCTCCCCTCCCCGACCCATCTGAGGCCACCCACAGAAGCCACCTCTTTCCCTCGGGACCACCCCAGAGTCCTCGCCTCCTCCCCTCGGGGCCACACTTGGAACCTGGCTCCCCCTCCTTTGGACCACCCCAGACCCCCTGCTCTTCCCCTCGGGATTACCCCCCCTAGTCGTCGCCTCCTCCCCTCGGGGCCACCGCAGACCCTCTGCTCCTCCCCTGGGGGCCACCCCCAGACCCCCCGCTCCTCCCCTCGGGGTCATCCAGAGTCCTTGCCTCCTCCCCTCAGGGCCACACTCAGAACCTGGCTCCCTCCCCGGGACCACACCCAGAACCTCGCTCCCCTCCTCGGGACCTTCCCCACACCCCATGCCCCTCCCCCTCCAGTCCCACGTGGGGCCACCCACAGAACACTGTCTTACCCTTGGGACCACCCCCAGAGACCTTGCCTCCTCCCCTGGGGACCCACTCAGGGCCACACCTGCAGGGTCCAGCCCTACAGGGGCCTATGAGCCCCTCTCTACTGGTGCAGAGATGAGAAAATGGAAATAAAGACACAAGACACCGAGAAAGAAGCGCACTGCCAGCCAGTGCCTGCACGCTGACTTTATCGAGCACAAAGCAGGGGGCAGGGTAGGTAGGTTGAGTCACTGGTGGTCAGTGATAAGGTCAAGTAAACCACGTGTCTTGGAGACAGGGGCCCCAGACTTTCACTTAGCCAAGGCGAGCAGAAAACCAAATGCACCAGCACTTTTTCCATTCTTGTCAAGAAAGAACAAAGACATTAAGATTTGTGCTACTTTTACTCATTCTTATCTTCTAAAAAAAAGAGGAACCAGGTGCAGAAGCGGAACACGAGAGTGTTAAGCCCCCAGATGTCTGCGGGCCTCCCTGACAGCCGTCAGGCCTCCTGCAAGAGCTTGGGGGGAGCGGAGTTTTCTGCTAACTGCTCCCCAAGGAGGAGACATCTTTGTCTCCTTCCATACCTGGCTAAACAGTGGGCGCTTTCCCAGCACAGCCGAGGTGCCCTCCAGCAGCCCTTACGCAGGCGTGACAGAGGGCTTAGAGGTCTTGCCTTAGGGTCACCTCCTTCACAATGCTACTTCAGTTCCACACTTCAAGACCCGAGAATCATTAGGAAAATTAAAAGGTTATATTGAGTAAATGTATATACATATGATTACGAATAGCTCTGATTGCCGGTGAATGATTACTGAGGTTACACCTCTAATTATTTTCTTCATTATTTATATGGAAACAGGCTGAGGCTTCAGACTGCTGCCTCAGCACCTGTGGGGGCTCCCACCCACAACATACAGAACCCCGCTCATCCCCCTCGGGATCACCCCCAGAGTCCTCACCTCCTCCCCTTGGGATCACCCCAGAGCCCTCACCTCCTCCCCTCGGGCCACACCCAGAAACCCCCTCCTTCCTCGGGACCACCCCAGAGTCCTCACCTCCTCCCCTTGGGATCACCCCAGAGCCCTTGCTCCTCCTCTCCTCCAGATCACCCAGATCCCCCGGCTCCTCCCCTTGGGATCACCCCCAGAGTCCTCGCCTCCTCCCCTTGGGATCACCCAAGAGCCCTCGCCTCCTCCCCTCGGGGCCACCCGCCGAACCCCTGCTCCTGCCCTCGGGCCACACCCAGAACCCCCTCCTTTCCTCAGGACCACCCCAGAGTCCTCACCTCCTCCCCCTCAGGATCACCCCAGAACTCCCGCTCCTCCCCTCAGGGCCACCCCCACCCCACCCCCGCTCCTACCTTCAGGACCACCCCCCAGAGTCCCCGCTCCTCCCCTGGGAGCCCCCAGACACCCCCGCTCCTCTCCTCGGGGCCACGCACTGATGGTGGGTGGCGGGAGGTCTGGGGGTGATCCCGAGGGGAGGAGCGGGGTGTCTGGGGTGGCCCGAGGGGAGGAGCGTGGACTCTGGGGGTGGTCCCGAGGGGAGGAGCGGGGGACTCTGGGGGTGGCCCCCAGGGGAGGAGCGGGGGTGGTATCTGGGGGTGGCCCCCAGGGGAGGGGCGGGGACTCGTGGTGGTCCCGAGGGGAGGGGCGGGGACTCTAGGGGTGGCCCCCAGGGGAGGAGCGGGGACTTCCCAGGCGGGAGCAGGCCGCTGTCCCAGGAGTGAAGGGAGGAGGCCAGCGTCCCGGGCAGGCCAGAAATAACCAGGGACTGACAGAGACGGCAGGATCGGAGAGTGATGGACAAGGATTCAGGGCAGGTAACCTCCCTGAGGCTTTCTCCACCCGGAGGGCGGGGTAGAGAGCGGCCGGAGAGTGACGGAGAGTGACGAAAGTAGACGATGCCTGACGGAGAAGAGCGGAGCGGAGCTGAAGGGCGGCGGAGAGCGACGGAAAGCGGCGAGAATTGACGGAAAGCGACGGGGACTGACGGATGATGACGAAAGTAGACGATGCCTGACGGAGAAGAGCGCAGCGGAGCTGAAGGGCGGCGGAGAGCGACGATGGTTGACGGAAAGCGACGGGGACTGACGGACGGTGACGAAGAGTCACGGAAATGATTAGAGGGCGACAAACAGGAAGGCGAAACGGTGAAGTGAAGCAGGCTGAGCCTAATCGGAGATGACGGAAAGTGACGGAGAGGAACGAGGAGTAAAGAGGGTGACGAAAGAGCCGAAGCTGGTGAAGGCGAAGAACGGAGTGAGGGAAGATGGCCGAGATGAGCCGGCGTGCGGCTTCAGGGGAGTCCGCCGAGTGGGACCCGGCCCAGCGCGCACGGCGCAGGCGGCCTTGGCCAAACCCCGTTCCCGCAACTGCTCAGTCCCGGGCGGAGCCGGCCTGGGGGGACGCCCGATGCCGCGCGCTCTGCAGGGCCTGGACGGGGCTGCGCAGGGCGGGCCGCGGCCTGTCTCCCTCCCTGTCTCCCTAAGACACCGTTTCTTTCTGGTGGCACAACATGCATAACACGGACTTCGCCATATTGGCCGTTTTCAAGCCCCAGGTCGGTCGGCGGGACTGAGCACCATCCGCGCGGTGCGCGTGGCGCCGCCGTGTGTCTGCAGAACGTTCGCATCTTCCCGAGCTGAACAGCTGCATGCCGCCTCCCCGAGCCCGGGACAACCTCTCTGCTACGTTTCGTCGCTCAGTTTGACCTCCCAGGCACTGAGGTCGCCTCGCTGCCGAGACCTCCTATGTATTGAGGTCTTCCAGGTACTGAGGTCTCTTGGGTACTGAGATTTTGGTACTGAGGTGTCCTAGGTACTGAGACTTCTAGGTACTGAGGTAACCCAGGGACTGAGCTCTGGTACTGAGGTCACCTAAGTATTGAGGTCTCCTAGGTACTGCTGTCTCCTAGGCACTGAGACCTCCTAGGTACTGAGGTCGCCCAGGGACTGAGATCTTGGTACTGAGGTCACCTAAGTATTGAGGTCTCCTAGGTACTGCTGTCTCCTAGGCACTGAGACCTCCTGGGTACTGAGGTCGCCCAGGGACTGAGATCTTGGTACTGAGGTCACCTAAGTATTGAGGTCTCCTAGGTACTGCTGTCTCCTAGGCACTGAGACCTCCTAGGTACTGAGGTCACCCAGGGACTGAGATCTTGGTACTGAGGTCACCTAAGTATTGAGGTCTCCTAGGTACTGCTGTCTCCTAGGCACTGAGACCTCCTGGGTACTGAGGTCGCCCAGGGACTGAGATCTTGGTACTGAGGTCACCTAAGTATTGAGGTCTCCTAGGTACTGCTGTCTCCTAGGCACTGAGATCTCCTAGGTACTGAGTTCGCCCAGGGACTGAGATCTTGGTACTGAGGTCACCTAAGTACTGAGATCTTGGTACTGAGGTCACCTAGGTACTGCTGTCTCGTAGGCACTGAGGTCGCCTCAGTACTAAGAGCTCCTAGGTACTGAGGTTGCCTAGGTAATAAGGTCTCTTGGGTACTGAGATCTTGGTAGTCAGGTCACCTAGGTACTCAGGTGTCCTAGGCACTGAGACTTCTAGGTACTGAGGTCACCTAGGTATTGAGACCTTCTAGGTACTGAGGTCTCCTAGGAACTGAGGTCTCTTGGGTACTGAGATCATGGTACTCAGGTCACCTAGGTGCTGAGGTGTCCTAGGCACTGAGACTTCTAGGTACTAAGGTCTCCTAGGTACTCAGGTCTCCTAGGTACTGAGGTCGCCTAGGTACTGAGGTCTCCTCGGTACTGAGGTCTCTTCGGTACTGCGGTCTCCTCGGTACTGAGGTCTCCTAGGTACTGAGGTGTCCTAGGTACTGAGGTATCTTGGGTACTGAGATCATGGTACTCAGGTCACCTAGGTACTGAGGTGTCCTAGACACTGAGACTTCTAGGTACTAAGGTTGCCTTGGTACTGAGGTCACCTAGGTACTGGGACCTTCTAGGTACTGAGGTCTCCTAGGTACTGACGTCTCTTCGGTACTGAGATCGTGGTACTCAGGTCACCTAGGTACTCAGGTCTCCTAGGTACTGAGGTCGCCTAGGTACTGAGGTCTCCTCGGTACTGCAGTCTCCTTGGTACTGAGGTCTCCTAGGTACTGAGGTGTCCTAGGTACTGAGGTCTCTTGGGTACTGAGCTCATGGTACTCAGGTCACCTAGGTACTGAGGTGTCCTAGGCACTGAGACTTCTAGGTACTGAGGTCTCCTAGGTACTGAGGTCTCCTAGGTACTGAGGTCTCCTCGGTACTGAGACTTCCTCAGTACTGAGGTCTCCTCGGTGCTGAGGTCTCCTAGGTACTGAGACCTCCTCGGTACTGCAGTATGTTTGGTACTGAGGTCTTCCCCCTGTCGGAGGTGGGAAACTACTCAGTGGCAGAGGACAACCAAGACCTTCCTGTGAGGGTGGTGGGCTGAGCTGTCCCTTCCTTTGTAGGGCCTTGTATTGATGCCATCCTTAGGAGACCCCCCTACTCTTCTGACACATCCCTCATTTGCTGAAGATACGTGGAGCCAGTGCCATCTTTGTTACTGAGCTGTTGCATGTTCGGGGGGGCACTGCGGCATTCCGTTTTTCCAGCGTTATCTAAGGAAGCAGGTGTAGTGACTAAGAGCGTGAGTGCTGCCAAAGGGGGTGCTTTGTGCTTTGTTCTAATCCAACCTGGACCACTACGGGCTCTCCCACGTGGGTCAAGTTCACTAACCTCTGTGGCTCAGGTCCCTCGGCAGAAGACCAGGCACAATAAATGCACCCGTGTGTGAGTGTTCAGGGCTGCCGTAGCAAAGTACCAAGAGTGGAGGGCTTCACTGAAAATCATCCTCCCCCGGTCCTGGAGGCTGAGGTCCGAGAACAAGCTGTGTTCAGCAGGCTGGCTCCTCCCGAAGCGCCTCCCCCTCGGCCTGCGGACGCGTCTTTGAATGCTCACAGGGTCTTTTCACTGGCAGAGTACCCCTGGCACCTCATCTGTGTGTGTCCACACTTCCTCTTGTGCAAACAGCAGCTTGCATGAGGGCCCACCCTGACAGCCTCGTTCTAACACTATGAGGCCAAACACACTCACGTTCTGGGAGGGGGGCGCACGGGAAGGGGTACTCGAGGCTCCCTCTTAGCCAAGGTATCCCAGGGAACTGCCTGAAGCTGGAGGCTCTGGGTATAGAACTTTGGCTTCTGGTGGGTGAGATGTAGTCGTCCCCTTTACGGAAGGTTTCACCTTCTGTGGTTTCAAGTTACCTGTCGTCCAAGTCCAAAAATATTAAATGGAAAATGGTGTGAGATAAACAATTCACACGTTTTATTTTATTTTTATGACTGTTATTTGTTGAGACAGGGTCCCACTGTCGACCAGGCTCACCAGCCCCGACCTCCCGACCTCTAGCCATCCTCCCACCTCGGCCTCATCTACACTGCCTGCCGGTGAGTCACTCAGGAGCCGTGACGGTGACCAGCTTGTGTTCAAGGGACCCTGAGTTTACTTGGCCACGGCGCAGAGCACAGGAGCAGTGAGGCTGGCACGCCATTGAAACCGTTAGGTTTTTCCGTCGTTCACCGCGTATGTGCCTAGATTACAAACGGAACTTTATCGTGGGTGCGTGTGTCTGCGGAGAAGCGTGGCGTGCAGAGGCCTCGGTGCTGTCTGGGTCCCCCGGGATCCACCGGGGATCTGGGAAGGCATACCGAGGTGCGGGGGAACCCCCGTACTGTGGTCAGCTGAATAACGGCCCCCAAAGATGTCCGTGCCCCCATCCCCAGAACCTGTGAATACATTCCCCTTATGGCAGAAGGGGCTCTGCAGCCGTGATTAACTGTAGGGTGTTGAGATGGGGAATCAGGCCCTGTGCAATCAGAGGGTCCTTAGAGGAGGGAGCATCGGAGACGAAGAGGTGTCCCCAGGGGCAGAGACTGGGGTGATGGGGTCACAAGCTGGGGACACCTGCAGCCAGGAGAGCTGGGAGAGGCGAGCAGGGCTTCCACTGCAACCTCTGGAGAAACAAGGCCTACACACCTTACCGTTACCCCGTAAGACCCACCTTGGATGTGTGAGGTCAGGAACCGAGAGAGAGTACATTTCTATTGTTTTTAAGCCCTCGGATGTGAGGCCGTGCCCAGCCCCAGAGCTGAGGAGCCAACTGCGTCCCCTCGCAAGCCGCTCAGACGCAGGCACAGGTGAGGACTGAGTGGGCTTCCTGCTGCTGCCTGGTGAATCTCCTCCCTGCAGACAGACTGAGCAGCGGCCCCCGTGAACCTGAACCCTGGAGGTGGACTGAGCGGGGGCCCGGGGGAACCCGCCCCCTGGAGAGGGACTGAGCGGCGGCCTGGGGGAGCCTGCACCCTGGGAGAGGGACTGAGCGGCGGCCCCAGGGGAACCTGCGCCCTGGATGGGGACTAGCGGCGGCCCGGGGAACCTGTGCTCTGGAGAGGGACTGAGCGGCGGCCCGGGGAACCTGTGCCCTGGATGGGGACTGAGCAGCGGCCCGGGGAACCTGTGCTCTGGATGGGGACTGAGCGGGCGGCCCTGGGGAGCCTGCGCCCTGGGAGAGGGACTGAGCAAGCGACCCCGGGGAAGCTCACCCTGGACCGGGACTGAGCGGCGGACCCCTGGGGAAGCTGCGCCCTGGGACGGGACTGAGCGGCGGCCCTGGGGAACCTGCGCCCTGGAGAGGGACTAGCGGCGGCCCAGGGGAACCTGCGCCCTGGAGGGGAGCTGAGCGGCGGCCCCGGGGAGCCTGCGCCCTGGGAGGGGACTAAGCGGCGGCCCAGGGGAACCTGCGCCCTGGAAGGGGACTGAGTGGCGGCCCCGGGGAAGCTGCACCCTGGAGGGGACTGAGCGGCGGCCCCGGGGAACCTGCGCCCTGGGAGGGGACTGAGCGGCGACCCCGGGGAAGCTGCGCCCTGGGAGAGGGACTGAGTGGCGGCCCAGGGGAGCCTGCGCCCTGGAGAGGGACTGAGCGGGCAGCAGGTGGTGGAGCTCACAGCGTGAGGAGGTGATGGCGGGGTCGACGTGCGCTGACGTGCGGGGCTTGCTGCGCTGCTGAGGGCATGAGGCACGGCTGCCTGAGAAGCAGGTGGCTGAGCTGGGTCGCTGGGGACCAAGTCACACACCAGCCACTTCGGGACAAGAAGCCCCTGTGAAAGGACCCTGAGGCAGACAGTGCCTGTCCCACCCGCCCGCCTGCCCGAGGGACTTAGCCAGGGACAGAGAGAGGGCTGGGCACGGGCCATGGGGGAGGAAGGTGTGACACAGGGGGCTGCATGAACCCTTGTTGAGGCGTGGGGGCCTTGACTTCTGATTCCGTCTGACTTGTCTGAGGCCTCTCTGGAGAGTGGCTGTGAACTTGGGTCTGGTTTCCTCCTCTCGGTGCTGTGTCTGGGAGTCACAGACACGAGAGTTTCAAGCTCACAGGGGCTCTGGGGGGTGGCTTATGGATTTTGGGGGTCGGAGGCTTGTTTGTGGATCTTGGGGTTTGGGGGTTGTTTGTGCATTTGGGGCTTGGGGTGTGGGTTGGGGATTTGGGGATTCGGGGGGATGATGGTGGATTTGGGGGCTTGGAGGGGTTGGTTGTGGAATTGGGGGCTCTGGGGGGGTTGGTTTGGATTTGGGGCGTGGGGTTGGGCTGTGGATTCTGCGTTCCGCAGGGTGCCCCTTTATCCCGCAGGATGGCCTCACCGAGGCGTGCCCAGGTGACCCTCTCACTGCAAACCGGTTTCTTCTGGCAGGCACCCTGGGGGCTGTTCTTGTGACCCAGACGGTGCAGACTCCTACAACGTCCACTCTCAGGAGAGCCGTGGCAGGGAGGAGAGTCAGGTCGGGTGTGCGGGTTGGGGCGGGCACAGAGGAGGCCACACAGCAAACACCCAGGACAGCAGGAGCAGGGCCCTGGCAGAGGTGTGAGGAAGCCGCAGCCCTCAGGCCACGGGGGAGAGGGGACAGGGGAGCGAGGGAGAGAATGACAGAGGGAGAGAGAGGGAATGAGAGGGAATGAGACGGAGAGACAGACAGGGAGAGAGAGAGGAGTGAGGGGGAGGGGGAGACCTGTGGGCACCACCCACATTAGGTCCAGGATGTTACTGGCTGCTGGTGGATCTTCGGGGCGGGGGTGGGGCTTTGCTTGCAGTTTAGAGGGGTCCCTGAGGTGCGTGTTGACAGTCCCCGTGGGGTGTGGGGGTCGGTGGGGTGAGCCAGGCAGGCTGCATGTGGACGTGCCACCATGAGGTCGCAGCAGGGCACGCGTGGCCGGGCCGGCGTCCGTCACACCGACCGGGGAACCGAGAGGACGCGGAGAACTGGCATCTGCCCCGGAGAGACGGAGCTGCTTCTGGTCTAAGAAAGCGAGGCTTCTATTGGCCATGGGCACCGAGGCAGCCTGAGGTCGCGGGGAACTCCACGCAGGGCGCCACGCAGCGTCCCACACTGTGACCTCATCTGGCGGACGATGACCGGCCGTAGGGAGACGGTGTTAGCCGGCAGCCATCCAGCAAGGCGGTGTCCCAGAGCCCAGGGCTTGGCGGGGCTGATTGAGGGTGGGCGGTGAGGACAGAGGGCCTCCCTGGTGTGAGGAGGGATGGGAGGGAGTGAGCTGTGCAGGGAACCAGACCCCACACCCCACCCCGTGGGTACCCGGAGTTCGGAGGAGGCAAAGCAGTGAGAGAGAAAGATTAAGAATGGAAGTGGGGCCGGGGCCGTCACCTGTACTGGAGGCAGCGGAGGCCCGAGCTGAGGTTCCCACAGCATTTCCTGCTTATAGTCACGCTGAGCAGTCAGCAGATGCGGGGGTGAAGCTGTGGAGACGGTGAGGAGAGGGCAACGGGATAGCGGAGCATTCTTTGTTGAATAGGAGCAGTGTGTCCTTCTGAAGATTGCCGGCGCTGCTGGCTTTGTGGGAAACTGAAAACCAGAAGCCTGGCCGGGCACGGTGGCTCACGCCTGTAATCCCAGCAATTTGGGAGGCAGAGGCCGGCGGGCCACAAAGTTACGATCAGCCTGACCAACATGGCGAAACCCCATCTCTAAAAAAAAAAAAAAAAGAAAGAAAGAAAAGCAGAAACCTGTGATTATTATCTGTAGATGGCATTCCAGGCACAGCTGGAGGGAGTGAGTCTCACAAGGAGCCTAACGTGTGGTTACTTTGTGATGCCACAGAAGGTTTTAAGCCCTTGCGCGTGGGATGTGCCGTGGCAGAGTGAGGGCACTGTGCAGCTGGAACAGGAAGGCTTGGGGAAGTTTGCCTCCTCACAGGCGTGAGGCGCTGTGCCAGGTTCGCTGTTCCTTCCTGCCTGCCCCAGCTCCTGGGGGCACCAGACACCCCCCCATCACTCCCGTCTCTGCCTCCGTCTGCACGTGGCCTTCTCCCCGTGGCCTTGTCCCGTGTCTCTTGCAGAGACACCAATCATTGCATTCGAAGCCCACTCTCCAAATCATGTGGGATGCTCTCGTCTCAAGGAATCAGCTCCACAAAGACCTGATTCCAAGTGAGGTCCCATCCGAGGTGCCAGGTGGACGTGGCCTGTGGCAGATGCTTTTCCACGCACTGCAGTGGTGTTACCGGTGAGCTGGAGGTCAGGGCTCCGACGAAGAAGGAGGGCGGGGCAGGAAGGGGGTACGGGGCAGGCGTGCCGGTGATGCCAAGTTTGGGAGCAAAGTGTGAGTTGCAGCCATGAACGAAGGAGTCATGGGCGCATGGAAGCTGTGCAGTCATTAGATGAGATCATCGCCCGTGGAGATTGGGAGCCGTGGGCGGAGGACACGGCTCTGGGGCCTTCACGTTACAGGCCAGGAGCGCCGAGGAGGTGGAGACAGGAGGAGCAGCCGGGAGGTAGGAGAAAGCCAGCAGCCCCTGGAGACGCGGCTGGGCAGTGAGCCAGCAGTTGGGGGCTGTAGGGACACAGGACTTCCCCCTGTTAGCACCGGACAGCAGAAAGCCTTGGGAGCAATAGGCCCATGTGGGCTCACGGAGACGAGGCTCCCGGTGCACTCCGGCCCAGCCTTTCTAAGTCCCAAACTGCAGGCTTGATGGAGAATGGCGCCCACCGCTGCCCGCCCAAGCCAGGGCAGGTGTCCTCTCCTCTCTGCAGTCAGTTCCAGCTCTTTCCTCCCGGTGCCTCTGCAGCTGAGTGTGTCCTTCTCCGGCTCAAAGTTGTCTGGGGACTCGCCAGCATTTCCCTGGCTGTGAGCTTCCTCTGTGTGTTGGCTTCAGGGTGGACAGAGAACTGAGCTGTGAGCTGGAACGGGGCGGCCAAGGGCCTGGTAGAGAAGGGAGCTGTGGGCTGAGGCAGGTCCGCCAAGGTCTTTGCAGAGAAGGGAGCTGTGAGCTGGGATGGGTGGCCAAGGGCCTTGCAGAAAAGAGAAATGTGGGCTGGGACGGGGTGGGCAAGGTCTTCCAGAGAAGGGAGTTGTGGGCTGGGACAGGGCGGGCAAGGTCTTTGCAGAGAAGGGAGCTGTGGGCTGGGACAGGGCGGGCAAGGTCTTTGCAGAGAAGGGAGCTGTGGGCTGGGACGGGCAGGCAAGGTCTTTGCAGAGAAGGGAGCTGTGGGCTGGGACGGGCAGGCAAGGTCTTTGCAGAGAAGGGAGCTGTGGGCTGGGACGGGGCGGGCAGGGCAAGGTCTTTGCAGAGAAGGGAGCTGTGGGCTGGGACAGGCAGGCAAGGTCTTTGCAGAGAAGGGAGCTGTGAGCTGGGATGGGTGGCGCAAGGTCTTGCAGGAAGGGACTGTGGGCTGGAGGGCAATGTCTTTGCAGAGAAAGAGAAGCTGTGGGCTGGGATGGGGCGGGCAAGGTCTTTGCAGAGAAGGGAGCTGTGGGCTGGGACGGGGCGGGCAGGGCAAGGTCTTTGCAGAGAAGGGAGCTGTGGGCTGGGACGGGGGGGCAGGGCAAGGTCTTTACAGAGAAGGGAGCTGTGGGCTGGGACGGGGCGGGCAATGTCTTTGCAGAGAAGGGAGCTGTGGGCTGGACGGGGCGGGCAATGTCTTTGCAGAGAAGGGACTTGTGGGCTGGGACAGGGCGGGCAATGTCTTTGCAGAGAAGGGAGCTGTGGGCTGGGACGGGGCGGCCCAGGGCCTTCCTTGGGCATTGGTGTCTGCAGAAAGCAGGCACTTCCTTTACTCCTAAAGCCGGTTCTCTGCTTTTGAATCGCACCATCACTGGCGGTCCACGCATAGGTCTGGGATTCCATCAAGACCGCCCTGGAGGAAGCATGTGAGCGGCGTGTGCCCCCTACACACGTGTATCAACTCCCACACCGGGGGTGAGCTGGGGTCAGCTCAGAGCAGCTACCGCCAGGTCCCCACGGAGTGGCCAGGGTGCCTCCATGTGACGAGACACTTCCCAACGATGGGTCCCACCAAAGGGGAACACATTTGAGAAATGACACCATCCCGGGCAGGAAGCTTCCGCTGGGGCAAAGCCGGTGTGACTTGATTGGACCCCGTGTTGCTGACACACAGAGGCCGTTTTGTGAGCCTGGCTCCCTGCCTGGCCCCGGGTGAACTCACCCCAACCTCAGGGCCTGCTGGATTTTCCTGTAAATCGTATCCTGCGTTCCCCGCCCACTGCATGCAGGCTGTGTGGGGCATTCAGGGAAGTGGGGCAGAGGACCCATGGGGTGTGTGGGGGGATAGAGGACCTGTGGGCTGTGGCAGAGGGATATAGGATCTGTGGGGTGTGTGGGGAGGGATAGAGGATCTGTGGGGTGTGTGGGGGGATAGAGGATCTGTGGGGTGTGTGGGGGAGGGATAGAGGATCTGTGGGGGTGGGGCATAGGGTATCCATCGGGTGTGTGGGTAATGAGGACCCGTGGGGTGTGTGGGGGATAGAGGATCTGTGGGGTGTGCAGGGATGGAGGGCCTGTGGGGTGTGTGGGGGGATGAGGACCCGTGGGGTGTGTGTGGGATAGAGGATCTGTGGGGTGTGGAGGGATGGAGGGCCTGTGGGGTGTGTGGGGGGATAGAGGACCCGTGGGGTGTGTGGGGGGATGAGAGGACCCATGGGTGTGTGGGGGGATAGAGGATCTGTGGGGTGTGGAGGGATGGAGGGCCCGTGGGGTGTGTGGGGGGTAGAGGACCTGTGAGGTGTGTGTGGGGATAGAGGATCTGTGGGGTGTGGAGGGATGGAGGGCCTGTGGGTGTGTGTGGGGATAGAGGACCCATGGGTGTGTGTGGGGATAGAGGATCTGTGGGGTGTGTGTGGGGACAGAGGACCCGTGGGGTGTAGGGAGGGGATAGATGACCTGTGGGGGGGGGGTAGGGGTAGAGGATCCGTGGGTGTCGGGGGGAAGATAGAGGATCTGTGGCGTATAGGAAGGGATAGAGGATCCGAGGGCGTGTGGGGGGGGCGGGTAGAGAATCCATGGAGTGTGGGGGGGATAGAGATCCCAGCGGTGTCGGGGGAAAGGATAGAAGATCTGCAGGGTGTGGGGGATAGAGGATCCATAGGGTGGGGAGAGGACCATGGGGTGGGGGGGAAGAGGACCCATGGAGTATGTGGGGTGGTAGAGGATCCATGAGATAGTCGGGGGGTGTGGAGGGTTAGAGGACCTGTGGTGTGGGTGGGCAGATAGAGGTACAGAGGATCCGTGGGGTGTCAGGGGGATAGAGGATCTCTGGGGTGTGGGAGAAGATAAGGACCCGTGGGGTGTGACGGGGGGGGGGGGGGGGGGGGGGGGGGATAGAGGATCTGTGGGGTGTCGGGGGGTGGGTAGAGGACCCATGGGTGTGGGGGGAGGAAGAAGGACCCATCGGATGTGAGGGAGGGGTAGAGGACCTGTGGGGTGTGAGGTGGAGATAGAGGACCTGTGGGGTTTGGGGGGATAGAGGACCCATGGGGTGTTGGGGGAGGAAAAGGACCCGTGGGATGTGAGGGGGATAGAGGACCTGTGGGGTGTCGGGGGGTGTAGAGGTCCCGTGGGGTGTGGGGAAGAGTAAGGACCCGTGGGGTGTGGGGTAGAGATAGAGCACCCGTGGGGTGTAGGGGGAATAGAGGACCCATAGAGTGTTTGGGAGGGGGGAGATAGAGGATCTGCAGGGTGGGGGGGGAGATAGAGGGTCTGTGATGCATGGAAGTTGGGGGACACAGGCTCTGTGGGGCATGAGGGTTGGGGGAATGCAGGCTTCATGGGGCTTTGAGGGGAGCAGACTCTGGTGTAGGTGGGGGCAGAGGATCCATGGGGCATGGGCGGTGTGGGGGTGCAGGGTCTGTGGGGCATGGGGGTGGGGGTAGGGGGTGAAAGAGGCTCTGTGAGGCGCTGGGGGGAGGGATGGGGAGGCTCCATGGGGGGGGGGAGGGGAGATAAAGGGACTCAGGCACTGTGGGGTGTGGGGTGGGCAGGGAGAGGATCCCTGGGGGTGGGGGTGGCGGGTGGCAGGCTCCCTAGGTGTGTGGATTTACACAGGCTCCGCAGGGCATGAGAGGAACTAGGCGCCATGGGGCGTGGTCATGGGGACCCTGGCTCTGTGGGCCTGGGGTCGGGCAGTTGAGCTGCTTGAGAAGCTGCCCTGGGTCGAGGGCCCCGAGGGAGGTGCGCGGAACCAGGGGTCCTCGGCTGCGGGTGCGGTAGAGGGTTTGGGGGACCCAACAGGAGGGTCCCGGGCGCGCAGGCGGCGTGGGGGCAACACCAACTCTGCGGGCGCCTCTGGTCCTCAGAGACCGGCCCAGAGAGGGCGCAGCGGGCACTCGGTCTCAGCTTGCGGGGGGGCCCTTCCTGCGCCTCGGAAGCCGCGGGGAGTAGTGATGGACGCTCCGCAGAGGGAACCCCAGGCTCGGGTGCCGTGGGGGCAGGCGCAGGGCGGTGGCCGGGAGAGGCATTTGGGAACGCGCGGTCCCGCTCTGAGGTGCTCGGGCTGCAGCCGGGTCGGTCAGGAGCTTTCTTTGCAGGGTGTCTGCGAGTGAAGCCCTGCGAGGGTGTCCCTGTGCGCCTGTCCCGAGGGTGCTGGTGCTGGGGGTCCCTGTGCGCCTGTCCCGAGGGTGCCGGTGTGTCAGGGGGTCCCTGTGCGCCTGTCCCGAGGGTGCCCGTGTGTTAGGGGGTCCCTGTGCGCTGTCCCGAGGGTGCCCGTGTGTAGGGGGTCCCTGTGCGCCTGTCCGAGGGTGCCCGTGTGTCGGGGGGTCCCTGTGCGCCTCTCCCGAGGGTGCCCGTGTGTTGGGGTCCCTGTGCGGCCTGTCCCGAGGGTGCCTGTGGTCAGGGGTCCCTGTGTGCCTGTCCGAGGGTGCCCTGTGTGTTGAGGGGTCCCTGTGCGCCTGTCCGAGGGTGCCCGTGTGTCAGGGGGTCCCTGTGCGCCTGTCCCGAGGGTGCCGGTGTGTCGGGGGGTCCCTGTGCGCCTGTGCCCGAGGGTACCGGTGTGTCGGGGGGTCCCTGTGCGCCTGTCCCGAGGGTACCGGTGTGTCGGGGGTCCCTGTGTGCCTGTCCCGAGGGTGCCGGTGTGTTGGGGGTCCCTGTGCGCCTGTCCCGAGGGTGCCCGTGTGTCGGGGGTCCCTGTGCGCCTGTCCCGAGGGTGCCGGTGTGTTGGGGGTCCCTGTGCGCCTGTCCCGAGGGTGCCCGTGGCTCGGGGGTCCTGTGCGCCTGTCCCGAGGGTGCCCTTGGGTCGGGGGTCTCTGTGCGCCTGTCCCGAGAGACCCGTGCGTCGGGGTTCCCTGTTACTTGCCTGGGTTGGCCTCGTGTGCCGCCAGATGTCTGCGGGAGTTCTGCTTTGCGGCGGGAGAGCCAGCAGGGAGGTCGGTGAGTCGCCCCCGGGCAGCGCCAGAGCGAGATGAGCCAACGCGGTGCCCGGAGCCCCCTCCCCGCAGCCCGCGCCCGGCCAGGGTCCGCGCGAGGAAGGCGCAGGGGGATGCCCTCGCCCAGGGTGGGGGCCGTGGACTGGTGCTCCCAGGGCTCCTGCGTCCGCGAGGCCCCCGTGGCGCGTCCCGTTTCTTCCACCCGAACACAAAGGTGACGGGAGGCCCAGGCAGCAGCCGCTCAGGGCTCCCCCGGGAAAGAGCAGGGTGACAGCGCCCGCCCGGGAGGTCCCCTGAAGGCTTGGCCAGGCCTGGGCGGGGAGGGGCGAGGAAGCGACCGGCCCCGAGGGAGGTGCCGCTACCTCCCGCCCGCCCTGGGGGCCCCGGGGGAGCGGGGATGCGGCCCAGGGCTGCTTTCGGATCCCGAGGCATGAGGGGTGCCAGCTGAAGCCGCCCTCGGTGGGGGCGAAGTGGAATCTGCTCCCGGGTCCTTAAACTTCCCCGGGGGTCCAAAACAAGAAACGTTTTGTAAAACGGTTCCACCCAGGGGAGGTTTTTCCAAAGCAAATCTTGAAAGGAAGGGTTTCCGCCCGGCGCTGCGGCTCACGCCTCTCATCGCAGCACTTTGGGAAGCGAAGGTGGGTGGATCGCGACGTCAGGAGTTCGAGACCAGCCCAGCCGACATGCTGAAAACCCGTCTGTAGAAATTAGCCGGGCGTGGTGGCGGGCGCCTGTGATCCCAGCTACTCTCCAGGAGGCTGAGATGGAACAATCTCTCCAGGAGTCGGAGGTTGCAGTCAGCCGAGATCGCCCGTTGCACTCCAGCCTGCGCGACAGAGCGAGACTCGGTCTCACACACACATACAAAGAAATAAAAAGGGAGGAACGGTTTTGCCAAAGGGAGGTTTTGCGAAATGGATCCCGTGGCCGAGGGCCAGTGGGGCGCTGCCAAGGCTGGGGTATCCTGGGCCTCCGCGCAGCTGCTCACTCACCCCGGGCTCCTGGGGTGGCCTGTGGGGGCCCCAGCGGCGTGCAGTGACCTGCAGGGTTGGGGACGTGCGCGGTGCGGGAACCGGGTCAGGCCGGGCTGCTGGAAGAGGGTGTGGAATTTGCAGAACGCCCTTGCGGTGAATCGCGCCTGCCGTTTTCCGTGGGTGTTTCACGCTAGGGTCATGCAGAGCAGGACATGGCAGAGACCCCAGGGCGGATCTGGTTTGGGGGATCCTCCTCTCTCTGTTTCTGAGTCTCAGAGTGGGTGAGGCTTCAGTGGGCGGAAAGGCTTCGCTGCGCCTGGAGCGCGTCGTTCACGCGTGGAGGCGCCGGGATCTCACCCTGTCCGAGTCCCCCGACCGGCGGAGGGGACCCGGGTCTGGGCCAGCGCTCACGGCCTTGTCCTCCCGCGCAGGCCATGGCGAGCCCCAAGGTCCAGGCTGTCATTCGGGAGACGCACAGGATGGGGAGTGTCCCGTGTGGGAAGAGGAGACGGGCAGCTCGTGTGCGTGGGACATCAGCACCGCGACTGTGAGCCGATGGAGCCCGCTCGCCTCGGAGGTGCAGACCGTGGGCCCGCGTGAGCAGAGCGGGGGAGTCCCACGGAGGATGGGAACTCAGCTCCCCCGCCTCCCCGCCCGGCCTGGCCTGCAACTCCACACACCAGCGGTGAGTGCTGTGGGCAAGACGATCCCACAGGGCCAGACCCAGACAGGGCTCCTGCTTCTGCGAGGGGCAGGTCCCGCCAATGACGGACCTGAGTTTCGGCCTCTTTGTCTGGAGGAGGTCAAGGGTCTCCGCCTTCTGGGGAGGATGTGAGGGTGAGCGGAGGTTTCAGCACCCGCTGCACGGATGGAGTGAGGCCCTACGGCGCAGCAGCCGCACCCAGGCACCTGATCCCATGCAAGCCTGTGAGCCCATACAGGTGTGTGAGCCCCACGCAGAGGCACTGACCCCACACAGGTGTGTAACCCACACAGGGGCATTAACTCCACACAGGCCACTAACCCCACACAGGTGTGTGACCTCACACAGGGCATTAAGCCACACAGGTGTGTGACCTCACACAGGGCATTAACCCCACACAAGTGTGTGACCTCACACAGGGCACTAACCCCACACAGGTGTGTGACCTCACACAGGGCACTAACCCCACACAGGTGTGTGACCTCACACAGGGCACTAACCCCACACAGGTGTGTGACCTCACACAGGGCATTAACCCCACGCAGGTGTGTGAGCTCACACAGGGCACTAACCCCACGCAGGTGTGTGACCCACACAGGGCACTAACCCCACACAGGTGTGTGACCTCACACAGGGCATTAACTCCACACAGGTGTGTGACCCACACAGGGCATTAACCCCACACAAGTGTGTGACCTCACACAGGGCATTAACCCCACACAGGTGTGTGACCTCACACAGGGGCATTAACCCCACACAGGTGTGTGACCTCACACAGGGCATCTACCCCACGCAGGTGTGACCTACACAGGGCATTAACCCCCACACAGGTGTGTGACCTCACACAGGGTGGCATCTAACCCCACACAGGTGTGTGACCTCACACAGGGCATTAACCTACACAGGTGTGTGACCTCACACAGGGCACTAACCCCACACAGGTGTGTGACCTCACACAGGGCACTAACCCCACACAGGTGTGTGACCTCACACAGGGCACTAACCCCACACAGGTGTGTAACCTCACACAGGGCATTAACCCTACACAGGTGTGTGACCCACACAGGGCATTAACCCCATACAAGTGTGTGACCTCACACAGGGTATTAACCCACACAGGTGTGTGACCCACACAGGGCATTAACCCCACGCAGGTGTGTGACCTCACACAGGGCATTAACCCCACACAGGTGTGTGACCCCACACAGGGCATTAACCCCACACAGGTGTGTGACCCACACAGGGCATTAACCCCACACAGGTGTGTGACCCACACAGGGCACTAACCCCACGCAGGTGTGTGACCCCACAGAGGGCATTAACCCCACACAGGTGTGTGACCTCACACAGGGCATTAACCCCACACAAGTGTGTGACCTCACACAGGGCATTAACCCCACACAGGTGTGTGACCTCACACAGGGCACTAACCCCACACAGGTGTGTGACCTCACAGAGGGCATTAACCCCACACAGGTGTGTGACCTCACACAGGGCATTAACCCCACACAGGTGTGTGACCTCACACAGGGCATTAACCCCACACAGGTGTGTGACCTCCCACAGGGCATTAACCCCACACAGGTGTGTGACCCACACAGGGCACTAACCCCACACAGGTGTGTGACCTCACACAGGGCACTAACCCCACACAGGTGTGTGACCTCACACAGGGTATTAACCCCACACAGGGCATTAACCCCATGCAGGTGTGTGACCTCACACAGGGCACTAACCCCACACAGGTGTGTGACCCACACAGGGCACTAACCCCACACAGGTGTGTGACCTCACACAGGGCATTAACTCCACACAGGTGTGTGACCCACAGAGGGCACTAACCCCACCAGTGTGGACCCACACACGGCACTAACCCCACACAGGTGTGTGACCTCACACAGGGCATTAACCCCACGCAGGTGTGTGACCTCACACAGGGGCACTAACCCCACACAGGTGTGTGACCCACACAGGGCATTAGCCCCACACAGGGCATTAACCCTACACAGGTGTGTGACCTCACACAGGGCACTAACCCCACACAGGGGTGTGACCTCACACAGGGCATTAACCCTACACAGGTGTCACCCAGGCTGCAGTGCAGCTGTGAGATCTCGGTTCACTGCAACTTCCGCCTTCTGGGTTCAGGTGATTCTCCTGCCTCAGCCTCTGGAGTAGCTGGGGTTAGAGGCACGCACCACCACACCCAGCTAATTTTTTGTATTTTTAGTAGAGACGGAGTTTTGCCATGTTGGGCAGGCTGGTCTTGAACTCCTGACCTCAGGTTTTCCACCCGCCTCGGCCTCCCAAAGTGCTGGGTTGACAGGCATGAGCCAGTACACTCGGCCAGCCTATTATACTCTCAAAGCAAGCTGCGCTAGGCACAGTGGCTCATGCCCGTCATGCCAGCACTTTGGGAGGCCGACTTGGGTGGATCAAGAGTTCGAGACCAGCCTGGTCAAGCTGGTGAAACCCCGTCTCTACTAAAAATACAAAAATTAGCCATGCGTGGTGGTAGGCGCCTACAGTCCCAGCTACTCTGGAGGCTAAGCATGAGAATTGCTTGAATCTGGGAAGAGAGGTTGCAGTGAGCTGAGATCATGCCACTGCACTCCAGCCTGGGCCACTGGGCCACAGAATGAGACTCGGCCACAGAATGAGACTCCGCCTCAAAAAAAAAAAAGAAGGCATTTACAGCTGGTGACCCTGGGGAGGCCCCTGGGTACTGGCCGAATGCATGGACCTGTCATTTCCGCAGCTGAGTCTGTTGCGTGGAAGCCTTGGGGGCGTGCAGCCTTTTCGTGCGGAAGGTGGTGTCACCTTGGGGGTGTGCAGTTTCTGGTGTGTCTCCTCACTGGATGCACTTTAAGGAAGCAATGGAAACCTCCTTAGCTGGGGCAGCCACAGGCATTGGAAGGTTCCTGAAGACCTTTATTTATTTAGATTTTTTTTTTTGAGATGGAGTTTTACTCTTGTAACCCAGGCTGGAGGGCAGTGGTGCGATCTCTGCTCACTGCAACCTCCACTCCCTGGTTCAAGCGATTCTCCTGCCTCAGCCTCCTGAGTAGCTGAGATTACAGGTGCCACCAGCATCCCCAGCTAATATTTGTATTTTTAGTAGAGACGGGGTTTCACCCTGTTGGCCAGGCTGGTCTCGAACTCCTGACCTCAGGTGATCCTCCTGCCTCGGCCTCCCAAAGTGTTGGGATTACAGGCGTGACCCACCACGCCCAGCAAACTGTTACTTATTCTATTTCAATTCTGTCTTTAATTTTATTTTCCTCCTCAGCTGTACCTGGGGGCTTCTGGGGGGAGTGCTGGTGGCCATCGGGCACTTTCCAAAGCATTTTTCATGCTCAAAGACCACGGCCTTGGCCGGGCACGGTGGCTCACGCCTGTCATCCCAGCGCTTTGGGAGGCCGAGGTGGGTGGATCAGGAGGTCACAAGTTCAAGACCAGCCTGACCAAGATGGTCAAACCCCGTCTGTACTAAAAACACAAAAGGAGCCGGGTACGGTGGCAGAGACGGAGTAGCAGCCTGTCATCCCAGCTACTCAGGAGGCTGAGGCAGGAGAATCACTTGAACCTGGGACTGGAGGGTGCAGTGAGCCGAGATCACACCACTGCCCTCCAGCCTGGGCGACAGAGTGAGATTCCATGTCAAAAAAACCCAAAACCGACAGCCTCTGCTGACCTGGCTGCTGTGGGCAGTCACGCTCCTGTGGTTTTGGTATTTCTGTGGGTTTTAGGCCCCCAACAAGTCTATAAAGCTGGTCGTGTGAGAGACGGCCTGTGTGAGACAGGCTACTGAGAGGCACAGGGCCAGTAGGGTGGATGGAAATATGAAGAGGCTTTGATGAGGAGAATTCACAAGTTCAAATCCCACGAGAGGCCATGTGCAAGCTGGTGTTAGGTACGGTGAACCCCAACTTTCTCTTCAAGGAATCAGGGTGGCAGTATGTTCAGCTCTGCTATTAATTCTCCATTTTAAAGTTAAGTTTGCTTGTCGTTTTGGTAAACAACCTTTTCCACCAGGTTTTGTGTGTGTGTGACGGAGTCTTCCTTCTGTTGCCCAGGCTGGGGTGCAATGGAGCGATCTCGGCTCACTGCAACCTCTGCCTCCCGGGTTCAAGAGATTCTCCTGCCTCAGCCTCCCGAGTAGCTGGGGTTGCAGGCACCCAGCACCAGGCCCGGCTAATTTTTGTAATTTTAGTAGAGACAGAGTTTCGCAATGTTGGCCAGGCTGGTCTCGAACTCCTGACCTCGTGATCCGCCCGCCTCAGCCTCCCAAAGTGCTGGGATTACAGGTGTGAGCCACCGCGCCCGGCCTGATAAAGTGTTTAAGGTTCATCCTTATATATGTTGCCATATATACCAGAGCTTCACTCTTTCCTATGGCTGAATAGTATCCAATTGTATGAATAGACATTTTATTTGTTTTCTTTTTTTTTTCATTTTCTTTTTATTTATTTAATTTTTTTTAGAGACTGGGGTTTCACCATATTGGCCAGGCTGGTCTTGAACTCCTGACCTCAAGTAATCCACCCACCTCAGCCTCCCAAAGCGCTGGGATTACAGGCATGAGCCACTGTACCTGGCCTGATGTTTTATTTATTTTCATGTTATTATTTTTAGAGACATGGTCTCAGTCTGTCACCCGGGCTGGAGTGCAGTGCTGTGATCACAGCTCAGTGCAAGCTTGAGCTCCTGGGCTCAAGTGACCCTCCCACCTCAGCCTCCCAAGTAGCTGGGGCTATGCCTCTGACAATTAGCCGGACATGGTGTCAGCCGCCTCTCACCGCAGGTGGTCAGGAGGCTGACACAGGAGAATCACTTGAACCCAGGAGGCGGAGGTTGCGGTGAGCTGAGATCGCACCACTGCCCTCCAGCCTGGGCACCGAGAGTGAGACTCCATCTCAAAAACAAACAAAAAATAATAAAATAATATGAATTTCACCTGGAAATGCCCAGGAAGAGGAAGGATGAACCAGGTGGCTTAGGGTCCACACACCACCTGCCTTTCCTGGGAATCTGCTGTCACCGTCCTGCCTTCCAGAAGAACTGCAGTCCCTGCTCCGGGAGCCCCTCCAGGACTTCCGCTTCCCTCAGCTGGAATGGGCTCCTCGTCCAGCAGGTGCGAGGCTGCTCTCCCCTGCCTACTGATGACAAACTAAACGCCCAGCGCCGGCCGGGAGCCGTGGCTCACGCCTGTAATCCTAACACTTTGGGAAGCTGAGGCAGGTGGATCACGAGGTCATGAGTGTGGGTAACCCCCCCCCATCTGGGCACTGAGGAAGGAGGGCTAAGCAGATCCCCGGCACAATGAGTGCCTGAAGAATATCGTACTACTCAGTTATTTCCCTGTGCATATATACATGCATATAATTAGTTCGTAGTCGGAGGAATGCCTCGAGCAGACACAGTGCAGAGCAAGATTTAAGGGAAAACCAGTTATACCAGGAGAGGAATGTACGGCCCACGCAGCAACATTCAATATCGTAAAAACACCCGCTGCGTGGCAGGCTTGGGGCGAGAGCCTCTCCCCTGATAAAGGAGTTGGAGGACCTTGTTCCAGTTCTTGTGGAAGGCTGGCCTCAGACCGCCACTCCTGCGAGCCTCGGACGGCTCAAAACCCCTCCGGTATAACCCCGCCTTGGTGTGTGTGTGACTGGTCAGCTGTAGAAATCACTGGAAGCCGCCAGCAGCTGGCTGTAGACCTGGTCAGCTCTGTCGATGCTCAAACCACCCTCCTATAGAATCCCTTAGAAGTAGCCTGTCCTGAGACAAGAGATAGTGGCCCCTGCACCCTCTTCACCACGCACGGCCACCTCCTTGCCTCGGTGACCTAGTGGGGGGTGGACCCCTTGTTTATTGCTCACCTGATTGTACTGACCCTATCACTATCCTTAAGGTGACCTCACTCCGTGTCAGTTCTCCATGTGCAAGCCTGGAGCCTGAATGTCTGAAGTCCTGCTTGCCCCGGCTGAAGTCTCCCACCCCCCGCCCTGCGTTTGCCATTCTCCCTGACCACCCAGTGGACCTTCCCGGGGCAAGCCCCTCACGCAAACCTGCCATTTTTTTTTTTTTTTTTTGAGATGGAGTCTTGCTGTCAGCAGGCTGGAGTGCAACGGCGGGGTCTCGGCTCACCACAACCTCCGCCTCCCGGGTTCAGGCAGTTCTCCTGCCTCAGCCTCCCGAGTAGCTGGGATTACAGGTGAGCACCACCACACCCCGGCTAATTTTTGTATTTTTTTAAGTAGAGACGGGGTTTCACCATGTTGGTCTGGCTGGTCTCGAACCCCTGACCTCGTGATCCGCCCGCCTCAGCCTCCCAAAGTGCTGGGATTACAGGCGTGAGCCACCGCGCATGGCTGCAACCCTTCGTCTTAACTGTTCTTATGATAATGTAAACACCTCTCACCGAACCCCACCAGTGTAAGTGAACTCACTCTGCAACACCCCCGCCCCCCACAAATCTACCCAAACCAAGAAAACCAACTCCTATGCCACCGCCCTTCGCTGACGCCCTTTTCGGCCTTAGCCACCTGCACCCAGGTGAATAAACAGCCGTGTTTCTCACACAAAGCCCATTTGGAAGGTGTCTTCATCCAAAGCGCGCGTTTTGCAACGCTCAGTACCCTGCCCCCTAACCTATACCCCATAAATACAGACGGCTCTGGACGTTCAGCGTAGTGAAATCCTGTCTCTACCAAAAATACAAAAATTAGCTCCGTCTCAAAAAAAGGAAGGCCCAGCGTGCTCCCCCAGTGACGCCTCCCTTAGGCCTCATGTTTCTGCAGGGAAACCTGGACCGCTCCCCCGGCTCCCCAGGCTAGTGGGCCCCGGGGGCGGAGCCAACAGCGGAGGCCACGCCCTGAGAAGGGGCGGGGCATGCAAATTTGAAATGAAAGCCCGGGAACGCTGGGACAAACCCGGGTGTCCGATTTCCCTTTTCAAACGTGGAGAACGAGAAATCAGCCCGAGTGTGTAAGGGCGTTAATAGCGGAGTGGAGGACACACAGGGAACGAGGTGAGGAGCGAGGCTGGGAATCTCAGCGCTACCTGAATGTGAAGGACAGAGACTGGGATGGTGACGGCGACAGCATGGGCATTTGGTCGCCTTGGACGTAGAAAACCTCCAGAGTTTTGTTTGGTTAGTACTTCTATTATGAGGGTAATTTTTGGATTGGCCGGTAAGACAAACATTTTAGGACAAAAAAAAGAAAATAGTGAACATGAGTTGAATAAATTGAGAAAACAAAAAAAAATAGTTTACAATAGCAAAGACCTGAGACCACCACCCAAATTCCCATCGATAATAGACTGGACAGGGAAAAAGTGGCACATACACACCATGGAATATTATGCAGCCATCAAAAACGGTGAGTTCGTGTCCTTTGCAGGGACGAGGATGAACCTGGAAACCATCATTCTCAGCAAACTGACACAAGAACAGAAAATCAAACACCGCATGTTCTCACTCATAGGTGGGTGTTGAACAATGGGAACACATGGACACAGGGAGGGGAGCGTCACACACTGGGGTCTGTGGGGGGGGAACAGGGGAGGGACAGCGGGGGGTGGGGAGGGATAACATGGGGGAGAAGTGACAGATATAGGTGATGGGGGGGGATGGAGGCAGCAAACCACATTGCCATGTGTGTGCCTATGCAAGAGTCTTGCATGTTCTTCACATGTACCCCAAAACCTAAAATGCAATAAAAAATATATATTAAAAATAAAAATAAAAACAAGTACATTGGGAAGCTAGGTTTTCTCTCTCCACGAGTTGTTTCCAGGAGCTGAGGAGGGCACAGTGTGATCTGAATGAGTTGGGGGGGTGCCAGGATCTGGGTGGAGGGGTGCGACAGCGCTTGGGTGCTGGGAGCGGAGGCTGTGAAGGAAAAGACTTCTGGAAAATCACTGCTGTAAAAATAAGGGTGACATCGGCCAGGCGCGGTGGCTCAGGCCTGTCGTCCCAGCACTTTGGAAGGCGGAAGTCGCTGGATCACGTGAGGTCGGGAGTTCGAGACCAGCCTGGCCAACATGGTGAAACCTTGTTAATCCCAGCCACTTGGAAGGCTGACACGGGAGAATCACTTGAACCCGGAGGCAGAGGTTGCAGTGAGCTCAGGTCGTGACATTGCACTCCAGCCTGGGCCACGGAGAGTGAGACTCCCTCTCAAAAAAAAAAATGAGGGGGAAATCTGCCTGGGCCGTTGGCAGGCTGGCTGAAAATGGGCTTCTTGCTGGTAGCACGCCTCTCACCCCAGCACTTTGGGAGGCCGAGACAGGTGAATCACCTTAGGTGAGGCGTTTGAGACGAGCCTGCCCAACATGGTAAAACCCCGTCTCTACTAAAAATACAAAAAGTTAGCCGGGCGTGGTGGCGGGCGCCTGTAATCCCAGCTACTCGGGAGGCTGAGGCGGGAGGATCGCTTCAACCCGGGAGGCGGAGGTTGCAGTGAGCCGAGACCGTGCCATTGCACTCCAGCCTGGGCGACACAGCGAGACTCCGTCTAAAAAAAAAAAAGTGGCACAGGACCGAGTAGTGTCTCTAGGGCCAGGATACAGCATGTTTATGTGTCCACGTAAAGCTTCCCAGTGGCCACTGTATGCTCAGCTCCTGTCCCTCAAGGGACAGCAGCGACCGTTCTGAGGCCGCACGGAAGTCACACAGGTGCAAGCCAATTCCCAGCTGCCAAAGGGAGCAGCCTTTGGTCCTTTTGTTACTTAGACCTGCAAAGGTAGGGTTTTCGTTTTCTTTTCTTTTTTTTTCTGAGACGGAGTCTCGTCTGTCACCCAGGCTGGACTGCAGTGGCACGGTCTTGGGTCACTGCAACCTCCACCTCCCAGGTGCAAGCAATTCTCCTGCCTCAGCCTCCCAAGTAGCTGGGATTACAGGCACCTGGCACCATGCTCTGCTAAATTTTTGTATTTTTTTTAGTAGAGACGAGGTTTCACCATGTTGGCTGAGCTGGTCTCGAACTCCTGACCTCGTGATCCACCAGTCTTGGCCTCCCAAAGTGCTGGGATTACAGGTGTGAGCCACCGCGCCTGGCCCATTTATTCATTCTTGCAGGTGTCCTTTTAAGAGACAGCAGGCAGAGGAGACACAGACAGAGGAGAAGCCACATGGAGACAGAGGCTGGAGTGATGGGGCCACAAGCCCAGGGATGCTGGAGCCCCCAGGAGCTGGAGAGGCAGGAGGGACCCTCCGCTACAGCCTCCAGAAAGAACTGCATGCATCTGAAGTCCAATGACAGGTGTTTTTCTAAGAGAAAAAGGAGGAGACACAGAGGCAGGGGCTGGGAGACGCAGAGGAGGGAGCACAGCTTGGAGACATCTTCACGTCCGACCGCTGGCCTCCAGGACACGAGCGGATGAATCTGTGTGGTAACTGCAGCCTGTCCCTGGCTGTGGCCGCCCCAGTACAGACGCCTGCTCCCAACCGTCCCACAGCGTCTAAACCCTGCGAGGTGGAGGGAACACCACTGGCCCCAGGAGCATCTGGGCTGTTTCTTCTGCCCTCTGACCAGCGCGGTTCTATTTCTTTTCTTTTCTTTTTGAGACAGAGTTTCGCTCTTGTTGTCCAGGCTGGAGTGCAATGGCGCGATCTTGGCTCACCGCAACCTCCACCTCCCAGGTTCAAGCGATTCTCCTGCCTCAGACTCCCGAGTAGCTGGGACTACAGGCATCCAGCACCACACTTGGCTAACTTTGTGTGTGTAATGTGTGTGTGTGTGTGTGTGTGTGTATATATATATTTTTTTTAAATAGAGATGGGGTTTCTCCATGTTAGTGAGGTTGGTCTCAAACTCCCGACCTCAAGTGATCCGCCCGCCTGGGCCTCCCAAAGTGCTGGGATTACAGGCGTGAGTGACCGCCACACTTGGCCAACCAGCACCATTCTCACCATTTTGGCAGGGCACGGCTGCCTCCCATCTCTCCCTGGGGAGGTCCACGGAAGCCGCCACGGTCCCAGCCTTCTCCGTGGCCAGCCCCGTTGCCACGGGAAGACTGACATCCACACAGGTGCTCGGGAAACTGGGCCTTCCTCAAGGATTCAACTGTCATGTGTGAAGTGAACTCTGGAGGTTCCTAGGTCCAAGACACCCCAGTGCCCATGCCATCGCCGTCACCATCCCACTCTCTCTCCTTCACATGACAGTGATCCCTTAAAAACATATGTGCAGATCCCACTGCCCAGGACTTAGTGAGCAGAACTTGGGTAGAAACAGGGTTACTGCAGATGTCTGTAAGGGAAGGATGCTGAGATGAGACTCCAGCAGCTGGGACAGGCAGGAAGGAGGGAGCACAGCTCTGAGACAACTTCCTCTCCAACTCCTGGCCTCCAGGATGGGGAGCAGATGAATCTCTCTGGTCAGTGCATGTGGGAGGACACAGGACCTTCTGTCAGGCGCCGACCCCGCCCCATGCAACAAGAACGCAGACCGTCATCTCCGTCCTCAACACGACGTCCGGGCCACGGTGGTGTCAGGCGCGTCCCTCACGTACAGAGACCACCAGGCAGGCTTCACGCGGGCCGCGAGGTCATTCTGTTTCACGCCTGGCTTCAAGTCTGAGAAAGGACTCAGGCAAGGGGGTAGGAGTGGGGACTGGTCATATAGTTTGGGGAAATGGTCAGTTAAAGGTGGTGATCTAGGCCGTGCGTGGTGGCTCACACCTGTCATCCCAGCGCTTTGGGAGGCCGAGGCGGGCGGATCACGAGGTCAGGAGTTCGAGCCTGGCCAACATGGTGAAACCCCGTCTCTACTTTTTTTTTTTTTTTAAGAGATGGGGTTTCACCATGTTGTCCAGGCTGGTCTCGAACTCCTGACTCAGGTGATCCGGCCGCCTCAGCCTCCCAAAGTGCTGGCATGACAGGCGTGAGCCACCGTGCCCGGTGAAACCCAGTCTCTACTAAAAACACAAAAATTAGCTGGGCGTGGAGGCGTGCGCCTGTCATCCCAGCACTTTGGGAGGCCGAGGGGGGTCATCGGTTGCCAGCAGAGGGGAGTGTGCAGTAAGAGACGTTAGTTACAGGGGTCGTGAGACACCTCGTGTGTAGGGGGACGTTTTCACAAGGCTGAGCAGGCACAGCGGTTGAAGGAGGCAGGCAGAGAGCAATCAGTTGAGGCAGGAGCTGCTGGTTTCACTTCTCTCTCTGGCCATCCAGTTCCAGGTGTCCGTCTAAGAAGGCGGAGACACAGCACAGAGGATGGAGGCGGAGACTGATGAGGCCACAAGCCCAGGGGTGCGGGAGCCCCCAGGAGCTGGAGAGGCAGGAAGGACGGAGCACAGCCCTGAGACAGCTTTATCTCCGACTGCTGGTCTCCAGGACGGGGAGCGGGTGAATCTCTGTGGTAAGCGTGCTGTGGCAGGCTTCCTGGGTCCTGGACACCGTCCAGAGGTGTACGTGTGGGTCACTAAGGCTAACAAGGCCAGGCTTGGACGTGGAGGCCTGACAGGTAGGAGGGAGGGAGGGGCCCCCAAGACCACCTGGGATGGCACAGCTGGACCGTTCCCAGCCCCTGCACCCACCCCCAGAGCTCGGCTCTGCTGGGGGGGGCCTGACTGCGGCCACTGCCCTCCCCAGGCAGTCAGCGGTGTGCGTGAACATGTGGGTTGCACAGCCCTCATCCCGCTCTGCCCTCATCACCCCTGGGCGCCAGCCAGCCTGGGCAACTCTGCCCGACCTTGCAGACCCCTCTGGCCTGCTGCCTGGGGTACCCACAGCACAGTGCTGCAGAATTTCAGAGAGTGGAGAGACCATTGAGGTTGCAGGAGTTTATTTTAGGCAAACACGGGCCCAGCTCACAAACAAAACGGCTGAGCCCTTCACAAAGGCCGGGCTTGGCTTTTTTCTTTTTGAGACGGAGTCTCGCTGTGGCACCCAGGCTGGAGTGCAATGGCGCGATCTGGGCTCACGGCAAACTCCGTCTCCCGGGTTCCATCGATTGTCCTGCCTCAGCCTCCCGAGTAGCTGGCATTACAGGCGCCCGCCTCCACGCCCGGCTAATTTTTTGTAGTTTAGTAGAGATGGAGTTTCACCATATTGGCCAGGCTGGTCTCGAACTCCTGACCTCACGTGATCTCCCTGCCTCGGCCTCCCAAAGTGCTGGGATTACAGGCACCCGCCACCATGCCCGGCTAATTTTTTTATGTTTTTAGTAGAGACGGGGTTTCACCCTCTTGGCCAGGCTGGTCTTGAACTGCTGAGCTCATGATCTGCCCGTCTCAGCCTCCCAAAGTGCTGGGATGACAGGCGTGAGCCACCGAGCCCGGCCTTATCTATTGCCCTCTGCTACAGCGCCCAGAAGGACAGAGTCCTGCCTGCTTGAGCATTTCTTACGACAGAAACTTAACAGCTATCAGCTACACAGAACAAGAAAACAAGAATTTATACATCTATGAAACTTTCAGCCAGGCAAGGTGGCTCACGCCTGTAATCCCAGCATTTTGGGAGGCTGAAGGGGTGGATCACGAGGTCAGGAGTTCAAGACCAGCCCGACCAAGATGGTGAAAGTCCGTCTCTACTAAAAATACAAAAATTAGCCGGGCGTGGTGGCGGGTGTCTGTAGTCCCAGCTACTCGGGAGGCTGAGGCAGAGAATTGCTTGAACCCGGGAGGCGGAGGCTGCAGTGAGCTGAGACAGCGCCCCTGCACTCCAGTCTGAGTGATAAGAACGAAACCCCATCTCAAAAAAAAAAAAAACCTAACCAGACCCAAGGCTCTTAAACAGCACCTCATGAAGCCCAGGGGAGGGCTTTTGGGGCGACACCCTGTGGGTTTCCAGGCAGTTCTCTGGGACACGCAGCACCTTGGGAATCGGCGGGGGAAATGGTTCTGGGCAGGCTCCAGCCCGGATGTGGACCTGCGGGGTCCGGGCACCCCTCTTCTGGGCCAGCCAGCGCCCCTGCGCCTGTGAACCTCTGGCGGTGTGCCCCAGCCTTTGCAAAATGTCTCCGTTCTTCCCAGCACCTGTAGGGGGCACATGGCTTCTGCATGGGACCAGGACTCCAGAGGCTTCTGTGGAATCTGACCTGCTCCCTTCCAAGAATGGCACCTCATCCTGCTCACTTTTGATCTTGGGGTTCCCCCTCTGAGCCGTGCTTGTGACCTTGGGCCCAGACCAGCTGGGTTTTCCTTCCTTCCTTCCTTCCTTCTTTGCTTCCTTCCTTTCTCCTTCCCTCCATCCCTCCCTCTGTCCCTTCTTCCTTCTTTCCTTCCTTCCTTCCTTCCTTCATTCTTTCTTTTCTTTCTTCTTTCTTCTCTTTCTTCTTTCTTTCTGACAGAGTGTCACTCTGTTGCCCAGGCTGGAGGGCAGTGCTGCAATCTCAGCTCACTGCAACCTCTGCCTCCCAGGTTCAAGCGATTCTCCTGCCTCAGCCTCCCGAGTAGCTTGGATTACAGGCCTGGGCCACCACGCCCGGCTCATTTTTGTATTTTTAGTAGAGACGGGGTTTCAGTATCTTGACCAGCCTGGTCTCGAACTCCTGACCTCGTGCTCCACCTGCCTTGGCCTCCCAAAGTGCTGGGGTTACAGGCATGAGCTACCTCACCTGGACCAGAATTTTTTAAAATTAAAATAAAAGTTTTTTTGAGATGGAGTCTTGCTCTGTCACCCAGCCTGGAGTGTGGTGGTGCAGTCTGGGCTCACTGCAGCCTCCGTCTCCCGGGTTTCAGCAATTCTCTGCCTCAGCCTCCCTAGTAGCTAGGATTTCAGGCGCCCGCATACACACTCAGCTAATTTTTGTATTTTTAGTGGAGATGGGGTTGCAGCATCTTGCCCAGGCTGGTCTTGAACTCCTGACCTTGTGATCCACTCGCCTCAGCCTCCCGAAGTGCTGGGATTACAGGCATGAGCCACCTTGCCCGGCCCACAATCTTTTTTTAAATTTAAATTTTTTTTTTTTTTTGCTATGGAGTCTCGCTCCGTCGCCCAGGCTGGAATGCGGTGACATGATCTCAGCTGACTGCAGCCTCCGCTTCCTGGGTTCAAGCGATTCTCCTGCCTCAGCCTCTCAAGCAGCTGGGACTACAGGCATTCACCACCACGCCTGGCTAATTTTTGTATTTTCAGTGGAGACGGGGTTTCACCGTGTTGTCCAGGCTGGTCTCGAACTCCTGACCTCAGGTGATCCACCCGCCTCGGCCTCCCACCATGCTGGGATTACAGGCGACAGCTACCTTGGGGGCCCAGCTGAGGGTCAGAATCTTGTAGCCTCCAGACACGTGACTCCTAAACCATCATTTCTCATCCAGGGGCTAAATGTCCCTCCTGTAAAGGCAGTGTCGTCCCCAGGCAAGAAGGAGCTTTGTTTGCGGGAAGGGCTGTTACCATTTTTGTTTCAAAGCTAAACTACAAAGATATTGTGGCCCACACCCAGGAGTGAAAAAGGAGAGCTTGGAGGTGAGGAGCAGGAGGGGGGTGGGTGAGGTCACATCTCTCTCACTGCCCTAAAGTTCTCACTTAAAATTTTTGCAGGCCTGGGTGTGGTGGCTCACGCCTGCAATCATGGTGTGTGGCTCACCTGAGGTCACGAGTTCGAGACCAGCCTGGACAACATGGTGAAACCCCGTCTCTACTAAAAATACACAAATTAGCCAGGCGTGGTGGCGGGTGCCTGTAATCCCAGCCACTCGGGAGGCTGAGGCAGGAGAATCGCTTGAACCCGGGAGGTGGAGGTTGCAGTGAGCCGAGATTGCGCCTCTGAACTCCAGCCTGGGGGACAGAGTGAGACCCCGTCTCAAAATTTCAAAAAATAATAATAATTTGCAAAGGCAGTTTCAGTCTCAGGGAGTCAGGTCTTTTCCTGTGGGACTGAACGGGTCCCTGGTTCCCACCCTGCCTGGCCCATCCTGCAGGACCCAGGGGTGGGAGTCTCTGGGGGTTACCGTGCAGTCCCTACGTGTTCCTGGAGGCTGCCTAGAGAGCGCAGAGACTACAGTTGCTGCTGGTGTCACTTGAAGTTATGTTTAGTTAATTTTTATCTAAAAGCTGATGCAACCAAACAGAGCAATGAGGTGGGTCATGCCTGTCGTCCCAGCACTAGGAGGCTGAGGTGGGGGCGATGGCTTGAGCCCCAGATTTAAAGACCAGCCTGGGCAACATAGTCAGGTCCTGTCTCTAAAAAAAATAATAATTATAAAGAAATAAAATAAAAAGTTCAACAGTAAAGATGCTTATAAAGGCCAGTCGCAGTGGCTGACGCCCGTAATCCCAGCACTTTGAGAGGCTGAGGTGGGCGGATCACAAGGTCAGGAGTTCAAGACCAGCCTGGCCAATATGGTGAAACTCCAACATTTCTACTACAAATAGAAAAACATTAGCTGGGCATCATGGCGTGTGCCTGTCATCCCAGTTACTCCGGAGGCTGAGGCAGGAGAATCGCTTGAACTGGGACCCGGGAGGCGGAGGTCGACCGCCCCCGCACTCCAGCCTGGGCGACAGAGCGAGACTCCGTCTCAAAAAACAAAAATGTTTGTAAAGTAAAAAAGGAAAAAAAAAATTTATTTTTTTACGTCACCTATTCTCCAGAAAAGGTAACCTGTTCACACTCAATACTTACTTTTATTCGTTCAATTTGCAATTTAATCACCGAATTTTGCATTCAATTTGTTTGTTTTTAATCATTCAACGTGAAATTCTGTAATGTCAGCTTGCCTTTTCAAAGTGTGCACTGCCCTGGTACTTACGGCAGTCACAGCTTGGAAGATAGTTTTTTTTGTTGTTTTGTTTTTTTTTTTTGAGACCGAGTCTGGCTCTGTAGGAAGTTTCCAAACCCCCAAATCCCTAAGCTAAAAAGAAAATTCAAGCTGGAAACTGGTTAGGGCCAAGCTGCCTCTCCTTCTGTTCAAAGTCACCCTCTGGTCACTGAGATTAATGGACATGTCATTGCCTCATTTGCAAAGGCTCATCAGAAAGTCAAAAGAATCCAAACGTTCGTCCCTGTGACCCGGACGCTGCCTCTGGCTTCCAGTCATGCTCATGTTACATATTCCTGTCTCCTGTCTCCCTAGAAAATGTAAAACCGAGCTGTGCCCCGACCACCCTGGGCACCTGTGGCCAGGACCTTCCGAGGCTGGGTCACGGGCGCGTGTCGTCCCTCTTGGCAAAATAAACTTTCTAGCTTAACTGACACGTGTCTCAGATTTTCGGGGCTCACAGGGGTCACGGCGGCGGCTGCTGGGTCTGAGGACGACGGCCATTGGGTGAATTCTTAAATTTTTTTTTTTTTTTTTGAGACAGAGTCTTGCTCTGTTGGCCAGGCTGGAGTGCAGGGAGGGGAGGAGAAAAGGGAGGGAGTGGCAGCGTGGCGTTACGTTATTTGAACCCGGGTTGAACATTTGGCTGCCTTTGGCTGAAACTCAGCGGTCGGCACAAGAGTAGGTTCTGGTCTGTTTACACTTTCTGTTACGTCACAGTTCACTGTGTACAGAGAAACCTTTAGGCCGAACTGGAAACATGTCAGGAGGCAACTTCAGGAACTGTAAATGTTGGAGACAGGAGTTTCTTTTTTTTGTTTGAGATGGGATCTTGCTCTGTTGCCCAGCCTGGAGTGCAGTGGCACGATCTCAACTCACTGCAACCTCCGCCTCCCGGGTTCAAGCGATTCTCCTGCCTCAGCCTCCCGAGCAGCTGGGATGACAGGCGCCCGACACCACGCCCGGCTAATTTTTGTATTTTCAGTAGAGGTGAGGTTTCTCCATGTTGGCCAGGGTGGTCTCAAACCCCTGACCCCGTGATCCTCCTGCCTCAGCCTCCCAAAGTGCTGGCATTACAGGCGTGAGCCACCATGCCCAGCTTCATTTATTTATTTTTGAGACAGAGTCTGGCTCTGTTGCCCAGGCTGAAGTGCAGTGGCGTGATCTCAGCTCCCTGCAGCTTCTGCCTCCGGGGTTGAACTGATTCTCCTGCCTCAGCCTCCCGAGTAGCTGGGATTGCAGGCGTCCGTCACCAACCCTGGCCTACGTTTTGTATTTTTTTTAGCAGAGACAAGGTTGCACCAGGTTGGCCATACTGGTCTTGAACTCCTGATTTCAAGGAATCCGCCTGCCTCGGCCTCTCAAAGTTGTCTCTTTCCTCTAGTAAACGGGTAAAACCCACCTTTGGAGACACCAGTCCGTATCCTTTTTATGTCATTTTGCTTCTCAGCAAGGAGAGGGGGCAAACAGAATTGGCGATGGTTTTAAAGAAGCCAGCTCAGGCCGGGCGCGGTGGCTCAGGCCCGTCACCCCAGCACTTTGGGAGGCCGAGGCGGGCGGATCACCTGAGGTCAGGAGTTTGAGACCAGCCTGGCCAACATGGTGAAACCCCGTCTCTACTAAAAATACAAAAAATTAGCCACGAGTGGTGGCGGGTGTTGTGAGCCCAGCTACTCGGGAGGCTGAGGCAGGAGGATCGCTTGAGCCTGGGAGGCGGAGGTTGCAGTGAGCCGAGATCACACCACTGCACTCCAGCCTGGGCGACAGAGTGAGACTCCATATCAAAATAAATAAATAAAAAATAATCAAACGTTTATTTCCACCTGGTGTCCCTCCTGGCTAGTGGAGGGGGTGCTCCGCGTCCTCAGTATTCGAAACTCAATCACGGGGTGATGGAACGTTCCGTGGAGTAGAGGGCTTTGCGTCACAGGTAGCGTCCCGACCAAGAGCTTCCGTGCCGGGCCTCGGGGAGCGGTTCGCAAACACACCTTGCAGGGCACAAGGGCATTGTCAACAGTTAAGTCCCGGCATTTCCAGGGCCCCACACTCAGCCCACTCAATCACCTTTCACAACCCTCGGCTTGCACAGGAGAGGCAGCACCTAGGCACGGACGACATGGCCCTCAGCCCGCTGGAGGTCCCCGCCCGCTGTCCCGCCCACACCCGGCCGCCCAGGACACAGAGGGGGAGGGAAAGGCCGGGCGCCGTGACCACAGGTCCGTGTCACACCAGGACAGCGGGAGGACAGGCCCTGTGACCAGGGGTCCGTGTCACACCAGGACACAGGGAGGACGGGCCCCATGACCACAGGCCACATTACATCAGGACACAGAGGGAGGAAGGGCAAGGCCCATGACCAGGGCCTATGTCACACCAGGACACAGAGGGAGGAAGAGCCAGGCCCATGTCCACGTGTCCACATCACACCAGGACATAGAGGGAGGAACAGCCAGGCGCCACAACCACAGGTCCACGTCACACCAGGACACACAGAGGGAGGAAGGGCTGGGCCTGTGACCAGGGGTCCACGTCACATCAGGACACAGAGGGAGGATGGGCCCCATGACCACAGGCCACATTACATCAGGACACAAAGGGAGGAAGGGCCGGATCCATGACCAGGGTCCACGTCACACCACGACACAGAGGGAGGAAGGGCCGGGCCCGTGATCAGAGTCCACATTATACCAGTTCATGGTGGGAAGAAGGGCCCTGTGTCCAGGGCTCCATGTCACAGCAGGGCACAGGGGGAGGAAGGGCCAGACCCCATGTCCACAGGTCCACGTCACAGCAGGGCACAGGGGGGAGGAAGGGCCAGACCCCATGTCCACGGGTCCACGTCACACCAGGACACAGAGGGGAAAGCTGGGTCTGGTGAGCCCTCACGAGCCCACTCCTCGTGACGGCGGGGCAGAGCGGGAGACGGTTCGGGCTCCGTGACCGTGGGAGGCGGCGTGGAAGCCAGGCCCCTGCTCCTGCGCCACGCCAGGGCACAGGTCATGTCATGGGCCTCCCAGGGCTGTGGGAGGAGGTGGGGAGACAGGAGAGCCGCGTTGGCAGGGACTCAGTGAAGGGAGGAGGGACGAGGAGGAAGGAAGGAAACAGGTGGACCAGGAGGAAGCTATGGGGGGCTTTGGGCAAGAGAGAGGGGTCTCAAGGAAGAGAGGAAGGAGGAGGCAGAGGAAGGTGAAGATGAGAAGGAGCAGGGGGGAAGAAGGAGGAGGGGGAGTGGGGAGCAGGGAGGAGGGCGGAGCGTGGGGGAGCTGACGGGCCCAAGTTAGGATGGAGGAGTGAGGCCCGTGGCCTGTGGCTTGGCAGCCGGCCGGACGTCCCCATGTCCAGGAAAGCAGCTGCCCCCGAGGTGCCCCAGAGCTGGAGTGAGGGCAGAAACACAGGCTGGGACAGAAATGGGGTACAGGAGCCCGGCTACGGTTACATGGGAGAATCCCACCCAGGAACGCGGGATCCCAAGGCAGCCCCTTGAGCAGTCCACTGCAGCCCCCAAAGCTTCCGTGTACTCCCTTTTTTTTTTTTTTTTTTTTGTGAGACAGAGTTTTGCTCTTGTTGCCCAGGCTGGAGGGCAATGGCGCCATCTCGGCTCACTGGGACCTCCGGCTCCCGCGTCAACCGATTCTCCTGCCTCAGCCTCCTGAGTAGCTGGGATTACTCAGGAACCTGCCCCCACGCCTGGCTAATCCTTGCACTCTCCGGGGCCCGCACTGGCCGTGTCTTGGTGTCCAGCCCGGAGTGGGAGACAGCAGGGTGCATGGGAGCACCTGCGGACTGGACGGACAGGAAGTAGCCAGGAGGACGCAGGAACGGGACCCCAGACAGACCTCTGGTCACCTCCGGGTCAGCTCAGGGTGGGGGAGTCTGGGGTGGACCGTGCTGGGACAAGCCACTCTCACCGACAGAGGCGGTGTGGGCTGCTCAGGGCCGGCACAAGGGCCACACGAGGTGGGACAGGCCGGAACCCGAATGGGAGACCCCGGTGGGTGCGTCTGCTGGCCAAAGCGCTCAGAGCCTGCAGGCTGCCGGTCCCCTGCCTTGCCCTCAGGGCTGAGATGAAAGCACCTGTCCCTGTTGCCCCAACCCCGTCCTGTGGCTTCCAGAAAACAACCCCAGCAGTGACCAACGGCTGAGTGGAACCCGTCACTCAGAGACCTCCTGTTGCCATGCGCGGTGACTCATGCCTGTAATCCCAGCACGTTGGGAGGCTGAGGCGGGCATATCACGAGGTCAGGAGTTCAACACCAGCCTGACCAATATGCTGAAACCCCTTGTCTACTAAAAATACAAAAATTAGCTGGGCGTGTTGGCATGGGCCTCCAGCTACTCAGTAGGCTGAAGCAGGAGAATCGTTTGAACCCCGGACGCTGAGGTTTTGGTGAGCCAAGATTGCACCACTGCACTCCAGCGTGGGTGACAGAGTAAGACTCCATCTCAAAAAAAATAAGAGGGACCTCCATGCCCCTCCAAGGGCCCCTCTGACCACAGAGACCCCTGTGGGCACACGTGGAATTTGACTGGGACAAGGTCATCCCTGAATGTTGACTGGAGGCTGGTCTTGAACTCCTGACCTCAGTGGATCCACCTGCCTCGGCTTCCCAAAGTGCTGGGATTGCAGGCGAGAGCCACTGTGCTCGGCCAGCCTCACCATCTTTTAGTCGATACTTATGCAAAATCTTGCCCTGCTTCCCGAAGCCACACACCTGCAGAGGCCAGGGCTACAGTCATGGAGAAAACTTTTTGCTCTTAAAAATCAGGATCTCAGCAGGGCGCGGTGGCTCACGCTGTCATCCCAGCACTTTGGGAAGCCCAGGGTGGTGGATCACTTGAGGTCAGGAGTTCAAGACCAGCCTGGCCAACATGGTGAAACCCTCTCTCTACTAAAAACACAAAAATTAGCCGGGCGTGGTGGCGCATGCCTGTAATCCCAGCTACTCAGGAGGCTGAGGCAGGAGAATCGCTTGAACCAGGGAGTCAGAGGTTGCAGTGAGCCGAGATCCTGCCATTGCACTGCAGCCTGGACGACAAGAGCCAGACTCTGTCTCAAAAAAAAAAAAAAAAATCAAAAAGAAAAAAAGAAATCAGAATCTGGGTCCTCCAGTGGCTCCACGAGACCGCCCGCAGCAGCCACCAGTGGCCCGAGTGGAACGTCAGCCACAGACCTGCGTGTCCCCTCCAAGGGTCCTTCTGTCCACAGACAGCCCGAGGCCACACCTTCGGGACGTCCGTCTCGGTGTCACTAAACCCCTGGCCAGGGGGACCCCGGGGACGCACTGTGGGATTTACTGTTGGGTCCCCTGCGGGGTCTTCATGCCCCCAGGCCTGCTCAGGACCCCGGCCCCTCCCCTGATCCAGGGCAACGGGGTCCCTGCGGGACTTGCGGGCGGTGTTTGCCGCCCACGTGTCCCGCGGTGCGCACAGGTCCGTGGCGGGGGCGGGGCGTCCCTCCCCCAGCAGTAATGTCCGCTCCAGCCAATCACGGCGTCCCTCTTCCAGCAGGAATGTCCGCTCCAGCCAATCACGGCGTCCCTCCTCCAGCAGGAATATCCGCTCCTGCTAGTCACGGCGTCCCTCCTCCAGCAGGAATGTCCGCTCCAGCCAATCACGGCGTCCCTCTTCCAGCAGGAATGTCCGCTCCAGCCAATCACGGCGTCCCTCCTCCAGCAGGAATATCCGCTCCTGCTAGTCACGGCGTCCCTCCTCCAGCAGGAATATCCGCTCCTGCTAGTCACGGCGTCCCTGCTCCAGCAAGTATGTCTGCTCCAGCCAATCACGGCGTCCCTCCTCCAGCAAGTATGTCTGCTCCAGCCAATCACGGCGTCCCTCCTACAGCAAGTATGTCTGCTCCAGCCAATCACGGCGGGCTGTGTGTGTTTTTAGGACGTGAGTCCCGCAAAGACCCGGAAGCTGCCGAGAGCGCGGAGACGCCAGCGGCTGGAAGGTGAGTGACAGCCTCGGACTCCGGATGGCGGGAATGTGGGAGGGTTGGGGCTGGCGGGGTTGTCAGCGCACATGGCGGGCTCGGGATCGGGAACTCGCGCTTCCGTCACTCGGGCCCCGAGTCCTGCTCCTCCTCCCGGGACCCTTGGCCGGAGCAACAGGCGGGACGTTCAGCGGGAGACTCGCCTGCGGACTGTGGGTTGCGCGTCTGGCAGCTCCAGGCAGCTTGTGACCCTTGCAGGCCGGGAGGCTCATTGGGGGGGAGTTCTTGCTGGGTCCGAGGGAGCCTGTGCCCGGGACGGCGGTGACAGGAGACTTCGGGGTCGTGACTTGCTCGGCCGGCTGGACGTCCTCACAGTGTCTCGGGGTGCAGAGGCCAGCGCGGCCGTGGACACCCCAACCCAGGCGGAGCTGAAGGAGTTAAGAAACGGACGCAGAGAAAATAAAACGTGGGTTCCGAGTGTGGGGATCGGGGGTCAGACTCTGATCTTCGTGTTTATTCTTTTTTTTATTATTATTTTATTTTTATTTTTATTATTTTTAGTTTCATTTTTATTTTATTTTGTTCCTCAGCTGGAATCTTTTTTTGTTCCTCAGTTATTTTATTTTATTTTTATTTATTTATTTAAAAAAAATTTTTTTTAAATAAAGACGGGGGTTTCACCATGTTGGTCAGGCTGGTCTTGAACTCCCGACCTCAGGTGACGCGCCCACCTTGGCCTCCAAAGTGCTTGGATTACAGGTGTGAGCCACCACCCAGCCAGTTTTTTTATTTTTTATATTTTTTTATTTTTTATTTTTTTAAAGACGAGGTTTCACCATGTTGGCCAATCTGGGCTTGAACTCGTGACCTCGTGATCCGCCCACCTCGGCCTCCCAAAGTGCTGGGATGGGAGGCGTGAGCTACTGAGCCCGGCCCTCGTATTTATTCATTACTTTCCAGTGACAAGTTGTTTTTTTCTTCTTTCTTTCTTTCTTTCTTTTTTTTTTTTTTTTTGAGACAGAGTCTCGCTCCGTGACCCGGGCTGGAGTGCAGTGACCCGATCTCGGCTCACTGCAGCCTCCACTTCCCTGGTTCAAGCACTTCCCCTGCCTCAGCCTCCCCAGTAGCTGGCATTACAGGCGCACATCAGCACACCTGGCTAGTTTTTTTGTTTTTTTGCATTTTTAGTAGAGATGGGTTTCACCATGTTGGTCAAGCTGGTCTCGAACTCCTGACCTTGTGATCTGCCGTCTTCGGCCTCCCAAAGTGCTGGCATGACAGCCACCACCTCCAGTGACAAGTTTTAAAGCAGGTGCTCCGTGTTCTTTCATTGGTTAAAGGTAAACTATCTGGCAGCTAGTGTGCGTTCACTATACGTGAAAGATAAACTGGAGCACACTCTTCACTAAAGAACAAAGAGTCAGATTTCCTGTGTTCAAAGCGCCGATTCCTCTGGAGTGAGACGTATTCACACTGCTTAGTGTTTTATATGTTAGTGTTTTATAACACGTTGAGCAGTTTTCTGCCGGGTCTGGGCATTCGTCTCCTTCCATGGACTCACCCAGCAGCTATTCCCTGTGTGCGTGGGTTCTGGGTGTGTGCCACGGCCACTCACGCCTCTGGGACGTGTGCCACGGCCACTCACGCCTCTGGGACGTGACCTTCCGGAGGACTCAGCGGGCGGGGAGGTATGGGTCGGTGTGTCACCTGGTCTGGCGGGTCCCCGGGCTTCTGGGCTTGTCCGTCATCGGACTGTGGAGACCACAGCGTGGAGAGGACCTGCCGAGGGAGGGTGAGTGCTCTGTGGGGCGCCCCCAGACCGCAGGCAGATGTGCCGTCCCGACGACCAGCAGAAGGGGCCGGGGGTGGGGGCCGCCTGGAGGCTGCTGCCTGCCACATTGTGTCACGTGCGGGGAGGGGTCGGGGGGACGTGGGGACAGGTGGGGACTCCCCCTCCATGGTCAGGGAAGCTGGGGTGTGATGGAGGGATTGGGGGGGGACGGGGACAGGTGTGGGCACAGGGGACACCCCTCAGTGCTCAGGGGAGCTGGGGTGTGATGGAGGGGTTGGGGGGGACGTGGGGGACAGGTATGGGGACAGGAGGGGGATGCCCCTCATCGTCAGGGGAGCTGGGGTGTGATGGAGGGATCGCGGGGATGTGGGGGACAGGTGTAGGTACAGGAGGGGGATGCCCCTCATGGTCAGGGGGAGCTGGGATGTGATGGAGCGATCAGGGGGACGTGGGAGACAGATATGGGGACAGGAGGGGGATGCCCCTCATGGTCAGGGGAGCTGGGGTGTAATGGAGGGATCAGGGGGATGTGGGGGACAGGTATGGGGACAGAGGGGATGCCCCTCATGGTCAGGGGAGCTGGGGTGTGATGGAGCGATCAGGGGGACGTGGAGACAGGTATGGGGACAGGAGGGGGACGCCCCTCTGTGGTTAGGGGAGCTGGGGTGTGATGGAGGGGTTGGGGGACATGGGGGACAGGTGTGGGCACAGGAGGGACGCCCCCTCCATGGTCTCGGGAGCTGGGGTGTGATGGGTCGGGGGGATGTGGGGGACAAGTGTGGGGGGACAGGAGGGACGCCCATCCATGGTCTCGGGGAGCTGGGGTGTGATGGGTCGGGGGGATGTGGGGGACAGGTGTGGGGACAGGAGGGGACGCCCCCTCCATGATCTGGGGAGCTGGGATGTGATGGGTCGGGGGATGTGGGGGACAAGTGTGGGGGACAGGAGAGGACGCCCCCTCATGGTCAGGGGAGCTGGGATGTGATGGAGGGGTCAGGGGGGATGTGGGGGACAGGTGTGGGGACAGGAGGGGGATGCCCCCTCATGGTCAGGGGGAGCTGGGATGTGATGGAGGGGTCAGGGGGGATGTGGGGGACAGGTGTGGGGACAGGTGGGAACGCCCCCTCATGGTCAGGGGAGCTGGGGTGTGATGGGTCGGGGGGATGTGGGGGACAGGTGTGGGGACAGGAGGGGACGCCCCTCATGGTCAGGGGAGCTGGGGTGTGATGGAGGGGTTGGGGGGACATGGGGGACAGGTGTGGGCACAGGAGGGGACGCCCCTCCGTGCTCAGGGGAGCCTGGGGTGTGATGGGTCGGGGGACGTGGGGACAGGTGTGGGGACAGGAGGGGACGCCCCTCATGGTCAGGGGGAGCTGGGATGTGATGGGTCAGGGGGATGGGGGGGACAGGTGTGGGGACAGGAGGGGACGCCCTTCATGGTCAGGGGGAGCTGGGGTGTGATGGGTCGGGGGGGACGTGGGGGACAGGTGTGGGCACAGGAGGGGGATGCCCCCTCCATGATCTGGGGGAGCTGGGATGTGATGGGTCGGGGGGATGTGGGGACAGGTGTGGGGACAGGTGGGGACGCCCCATGGTCAGGGGGAGCTGGGATGTGATGGGTCGGGGGGATGTGGGGGACAGGTGTGGGGACAGGTGGGGACGCCCCCATGGTCAGGGGAGCTGGGATGTGATGGGTCGGGGGGATGTGGGGGACAGGTGTGGGGGACAGGAGGGGACGCCCCCTCATGGTCAGGGGGAGCTGGGGTGTGATGGGTCCGGGGGACGTGGGGGACAGGTGTGGGCACAGGAGGGGGATGCCCCCATGGTCAGGGGGAGCTGGGATGTGATGGAGGGGGTCAGGGGACGTGGAGACAGGTGTGGGGACAGGGTGGGGACGCCCCCTCATGGTCAGGGGAGCTGGGGTGTGATGGAGGCGTCTCCAGCCGGAGGGGACGGATGGAGACGGGGAGGCAGGGCGTATGACAGCAGCCGTAGCTCACGGAATCCTGGTGACACAGAGGATGAGCCTGTGCCGCTCTGAGCCTGGCCTCTCCTTGGAGACACGATTTCCTCTAATCTTTTTTTTTTTCAATCCCTGCCCCCCACCCCCCTCAAATCTTCTAACCCTAAAAGTATCCCAGAATGCAGTGGCATGATCTCAGCTCACCGCAACCTCCGCCTCCCGGGTTCAAGTGATCCTCCTGCCTCAGGCTCTTCAGTAGCTGGGATTACAGGCGTCTGCCACCACGCCCGGCTATTTTTCGTATTTTTTTTAAGTAGAGATGGGGTTTCGCCATGTTGGCCAGGCTGGTCTTGAACTCCTGACCTCAGGTGATGTGCCCGCCTCGGCGTCCCAAAGTGCTGGGATTACACACGTGAGCCACAGTTCCCAGCCTGGAAAGTGTGTTTTGCCAGGGTGGAGGAGTTCGAGGCCAGCCTGGCCAACGTGGTGAGACCCCAACACTCCTAAAAATACAAAAAATTAGCTAGAAATGGTGGCACATGCCTGTAATCCCAGCTACTCGGGAGGCTGAGGCAGGAGAATCACTTGAACCCGGGAGGCAGAGGTTGCAGTGAGCCGAGATCACCTCACGGCATTCCAGGCTGGTGACAGAGTGAGACTCTATCTCCAAAAAAAAAAAAAAAAGAAAGGATACCTCAAGGAAGGGATGGACCCCCACCTCCTGGAGAAGAGGAAATTCACCTCAGCAGACTCCAAACTGCAAACCCACCATAGTCCCTAAATACAGGGGGAGTTAGGAATTAGTTGATCTCAGCCGGGTGCGGCTGCTCACGCCGTCATCCCAGCACTTTGGGAGGCTGAGGTGGGTGGATCACCTGAGTTCCGGAGTTCGAGATCAGCCTGGCCAACATGGTGAAACCCCGTCTCTATTAAAAATACAAAATTAGCCAGGCGTGGTGGTGTGCGCCTGTAATCCCAGCTACTGAGGAGGCTGAGGCAGGAGAGTCACTTGAACCCGGGAGGCAGAGGTTGTCGTGAGCTGAGATGGGGTCACTGCACCCCAGCCTGCTGACAAGAGTGAAACTCCATCTCAGAGAAAAAAAAAAATTGTTGATCTTCAGCCCACGATGAAAGGCCTGGTCTCCCCGGGCCACAAGAAGGAGGAGAACCTCTCGGTCAGCAGCTCCTAGCGGCTGCCACGCTGGCTTCCCGTGGTTCTGTAAACACCCTGCTCCCTCTTCTACACTGGGGCAGGGCTTTCCCAGGTGGCAGGAGGTCATGTTTTTATTTACATCCTCCCGAGAGCCCTTCCTCCCAGACCCTAAGCCTGAAGCTAGACAAGCTCAGGTCTTTCCTGCTGCAGGGACTGGGAGGGAGGGAGGGAGGGTCCTGAAGCCTGCTGGACACTGGAGGAGAAGTCCATTCCTCATCAGCCTCGAATATCAGCTCAGCCTCACGCTGTTTCCCCCAGAGAAGCAGGTCATCCTGGCTAATATGGTGAAATCCCCGCTTCTACTGAAATACAGAAATTAGCCTGGTATGGTAGTGGGCGCCTGTAATCCCAGCTACTCGGGAGGCTGAGGCAGGAGGATCACTTGAGCCCGGGGAGGCGGAGGTTGCAGTGAGCCAAGATTGTGCCATTGCACTCCAGCCTGAGTGACAGAGCAAGACTCTGTCTCAAAACAATGTAAAAAAAAAAAAGAGAATCAACCTCTCCTGTGCAGTGGCTCCGAGTTCCCAGGAGGGAGCTGGCCCTCTCTATGCAGCCAGCCACACACGGCTCAGGCCAGCTTCCCCTCCCCCGGCACAGCTGGGCAGTGACCAGCCTGGAGCATCTCAGCAGGGCCGCTTTGAGTCTCTGCTGTCTCTGCGCCCTCCCATGACCAGGACTAGGGTCCCAGGGACTCGGGTGGAGGAGAGGTTAAAACGCAGGTCTGGCTCGGTGCGGGGTCTCACGCCGTTAATCCCAACACTTTGGGAGGCTGAGGCGCACGGATCACTTGAGGTCAGGAGATTGAGACCAGCCTGGCCAACATGGTGAAAGCCTGTCTCTATTAAAAATACAAAAATTAGCCGGGCGTGGTGGCAGGTGCCTGTAATCCCAGCTACTCAGGAGGCTGAGGAGGAGAATCACTTGAACCCAGGAGGCAGAGGTTGCAGTGAGCCGAGATCGCGCCCCTGCACTCCAGCCTGGGGAACAAGACCAAAACTGCCATCTGAAAACAAAAAGCAAAAACCCTTGGTCTCTATAGCCCTTATCTTAATGCAGATATTCCTTTCTACTAATAATAGCTTTTTTTTTTTTCCCAGAGACACAGGGTCTCACTCTGCCACCTAGACTAATTTTTTCTATTTTTAGTAGAGACGTGGTTTCACCATGTTGGCCAGGCTGGTCTTGAACTCCTGACCTCAGGTGATCTGCCCGCCTCGGCCTCCCAAAGTGCTGGGATTACAGAGGTGAGCCACCGTGCCCGGACCCTCCGGGTCCCATTTTGTAAGAGGGGGACCCCAGTTCCATCTGGAACATTCCTGAGATCTGAAACTGTCAACAAGCTGATTTAGTCCTTAAAAATCGTACATACAACTGGGCACAGTGGCTCACGCCTGTAATCCCAGCACTCTGGGAGGCCAAGGTGGGTGGATCAGCTGATGTCAGAAGTTCAAGACCAGCCTGGCCAACATGGTGAAACCCCGTTTCTACTAAAAATACAAAAATTAGCTGGGTGTGGTGGTGGGTGGGTGTAGCGCTACCTACTTGGGAAGCTGAGGCAGGAGAATCGCCTGAACCTAAAGGCAGAGGTTACAGTGAGCCGAGATTACAGCACTGCACTCCAGCCTGGGCAACAGAGCAAGACTCCGTCTCACAAAAAAAAAAAAAAAAAGAACGTAGGACCGGAATGTCCATTTTCCTGCCAATGGGACAATATCCAGACTCAAATGTGGCTATGGAAGCCATCTTCCTCCTAACCGTTGAAATCACAGCTCTCCCATCAGAGAAGTAGCTTAGAGTCTGATTTATTTTATTTTATTTATATTTTATGAGACGGGGGTTCTTCATGTTGGTTAGGCTGGTCTTGAACTCCCGACCTCAGGTGATCTGCCTACCTCAGCCTCACAAAGTGTTGGAGTTACAGGTGTGAGCCACCGCGCCTGGCCTTATTTTGTTTTATTTTGAGACAGAGTCTCACTCTGTCACCCAGGCTGGAGGGCAGTGGCGCAGTCTCGGCTCACTGCAACCTCCGCCTCCCGGGTTCAAGTGATTCTCCTGCCTCAGCCTCCCGGAGTAGCTGGGATTACACGTCCCCGCCAACCATGCCCGGCTAATTTTCCTACTTTTAGTAGAGACGGGGTTTCACCATGTTGGCCAGGCTGGTCTCGAACTCTTGACTTCGTGATCCTCCCACCACGGCCTCCCAAGGAGCTGGGATGACCGGGGAGAGCCACGGCGCCCGGCCAGACCCTCCCGTTTAACGGTATGAGAGAGGGGATTGAAGAGGAGGGCAGAGGACTGGCGCTGTGTGTTATGAAGAGCATCTCTCTTTCCACTAGGTGGCGCTGTTGGCTTAGAAATACCACGCGCCGGTCAGCGCGTCAGCAAGTTTAGGTGAAATGACTCGGCCGCGCGTGGAGTGTTTTTAAGGAGTGGAGTTTATTAGGCCAGAAAGAAGGAGGGGAAGAAGAAAAGAGCTCCCGGCTACAGAGACAGAGGGGGGATTCTTTTTTTTTTTTTTTTTTTTTTTTTTTTTTTTTTATTTTTTTAAGACGGGGTTTCACCATATTGGTCAGGCTGGTCTCGAACTCCTGACCTCAGGTGATCCACCCACCTCAGCCTCCCAAAGTGCTGGGATTACAGGCGTGAGCCACCGCGCCCGGCCAGAGGGGGGATTCTAATAACGAGAAACCCTGGCCGGGCGCGGTGGCTCACGCCCGTCATCCCAGCACTTTCAGAGGCCGAGGTGGGGAGATCACCGGGGGTCACGAGTTCAAGACCGGCCTGGCCAACACGTGCAAAACCTCGTTTTTTTTTTTTTTTTTTTTTTTTTTTTTTTTTTGGCCCGGGGGGCGGGTTTTTTTTTTTTTTTAAATAAAGACAGGGTTTCACCATGTTGGTCAGGCTGGTCTTGAACTCCCGACCTCAGGTGATCTGCCGGCCTTGGCCTCCAAAGTACTTGGGATTACAGGCGTGAGCCACTATGCCCGGCCGCAAAACCTCGTTTCTACTAAAAATACAAAAAACTAGCCCGGCGTGGTGGCGGGCGCCTGTAATCCCGCTACTTGGGAGGCTGAGGCAGGAGGATCGCTCAAACCCAAGATCGGGCCACCGCACTCCAGCCTGGGCAACACAGCGAGACGCCATCTCAAAACAAGACAAAACAAAAACCTGTTTTCCACGTTTTTTTTTTTTTTTTTGTTTTTTTTTTGAGACACAGTCTCACTCCATCACCAGGCGCCAGGCTGGAGGGCAGTGGCACGACCTCAGCTCACTGCAACCTCCGCCTCCCGGGTTCAAGCGATTCTCCTGCCTCAGCCTCCCGAGTAGCTGGGATTACAGGTGCTCGCCACCACGCCCGGCTAGTTTTTGTATTTTTAGTAGACGCGGGGTTTCACCATGTTGGCCAGGCTGGTCTCGAACTCCTACCTCGTGATCTGCCCGCCTTGGCCTCACAAAGTGCTGGGATTACAGGCGTGAGCCACCGTGCCCAGCCTTGTTTTCTATGTTTTATAAGCCTGGGAACCTTCCTCAGAGAGATTCCCCGCACCAGAGCCTGGCACCCCAACAGATGGAGGTGGAGCTCCTGTGGGGGACCAGGCTGGGAGGTGCAGGACCTGGGCACCCCCAGGCAGTGTGTTACATGGCTCTGCCACACCCACGATTGAGGCCTCTGTGCCTGGCAGACCCCACACCTTCGAAATCCCACGGCTGGGAGACCCCACGGAATCACCTGTGGGGGACCTTTTCACTGTCCTAGGCTGGAGGGCTTAGTGTATGATCTCGGGGGTGGGGGCTCCCCAGAAGGCAAGAGACATGCTGCGGTCAGCGCAGGAAGAGGCTTTGGGAACTCCTTGTTGGGGGTGGGGGTGCCCAGGTGGCTCTGGACCTCTCTCTCTCTCTCTTTCTTGGTTCTGCATACATGGGAAAGAAGAGAACTCTTCTGCTACACTGTTAGGTTCCGCCAGCGGGGGCCCTGCAAATTAAACTGTGAGAAGGAAAAAAAAAATTCCTCTTCAAAGTTTTGTTTCTTAAGAAAAATTCATAAGTGTTAGAAATAATAGTTTTAAACACTTCCTTCAAAAGCCTTCTTGCCTTTTTGCTAGAAGCCCTGTCCTATGTAGCTGTTAGACACGCCGTGCTCACAGGCACGTAGTACATTCTGTGTCCTTCCACTTTAGCCACGATATCTGTGCTGGACGTGCTCACAGGCGGGTCCCAGCTCTCCATGGCTTTTATCTGTTTAGAAAAGTTTTAAGTTGTCAGCCAGTCGGGTTTTAGTTTAGATGGTAAGGTCTGGCTCCAGCCCACGGAGATCAGACACGGCAGGAAGGACGACCCCACATGTGTCAGGGATAAATGTGTGTGTTTTCCTTTGTTCATTGTACTCTCCTGGCACGATGGCTAGTGGGAGTACCCTTTCTGCAGGAAGTTAGCTGATTTTTGTATTTTTAGTAGAGATGGGGTTTCAACATGTTGGCCAGGCTGGTGTTGAACTCCTGACCTCGTGATCTGCCCACCTCGGCCTCCCACAGTGCTGGGATGACAAATGTGAGCCACCTTGACTGGCAACAGCACAGATTTAACCACGGAAAACCTCTTTTCCTGTTCCTCCTCAGGTTGCGTCCCAGGGTTCACCTCTGATGGGCGGGCAGGCGAGTACTTCCAGCAGCTTGTCAGGCCTGGGCTGCAGAAATGCGAACGAGGACTGGATGTCGGCGCTGTGTCCCCGGCTCTGGGATGTGCCCCTCCACCACCTCTCCATCCCAGGTGAGGGCGGGAGGGGCGGGGGCCATTGCCCCGTGTTCCCAGTGGAGGTGCCAGCTGTAGGAGCAATCCTGGGTGTAGGGAAATCCCACAAAGCATGCTGATGTGGACACACACATATGTACAGTGCACACGTGTGTGTATACGTATACACATAGGCATGGGTGTGCACACACACACTGCCATGCACACATGTACTCACATATATACATGCATACACAGGTATACAAACACACACGCACACATGTACTCACATGTATACACGCAGGTACGCACACACACACACTGCCATGCACACATGTGCTCATATATACATACACACACAGGTATACAAACACACGCACACATGTACTCACATGTATACACAGCTATGCACACACATGCACATAGGTATGTGCATACACGTATACACACACATGCCACCATGCACACACGCGCACACATGCACGCATATGTGTACAACCACACAAATAGGTATGCACACACACATGCACACATGCACATAGGTACACACACGTATACACATGACACACACACAGGTATGCGCACACATGCACACGTGCACATGGGCACACATGCACATGTGCACAGAAGAATGCACACACATCACACATGTATACACATGTATATACACACGCATATGTGTGCATATATACACACATATACACACACATGCACATAGGCATGAGTATCCACACATGCACACAAGCGCCACACACACATGCACACATGTACTCATGTACATATGCACACGTAAGTACACACATGCACAGATACATGCACACATGTCTACACACATGCACATAGGCATGAAGCACGCACACATGGCACACATGTATACACATGTATATACACATAAGTACGTACACACGTGCACATAGATACATGCACACAGGTATACACACATGCACATGTGTGCAAGCATGTATACACATGTATATATACACACGAAGTATGCACACACATGCACACCTGCACATAGGTACACACATCACACAGGCACATGTGCATAGAATGTACACATGAACATATATGTATACACGTATATACACATGCATATAGATGTGCACATATGCACACACATATATGCACATACATGCACATAGGCATGAGTATCCACACACATGCACGCAAGCACACACATGCACATGTGCATAGAATGCACGCATGCACACACACATATACACACATGCACATAGGCATGAAGCATGCACACATGGGCACAGATGTATATCCACACAGAGGTATGCGTGAACACATGCACACATGCACATAAATACACACACGCACACATACACATGCACATGTGTGTATAATGAGCACACGTGTATACACATGTATACACACATGTACATGGTAAGCACACATGGACACATGTATACACTATGCATAGGCATGGATATGCACACAAGGACACATATCTGCATGTATGTATTCACATGTATATACACGCACACATAGGTACACACATGCACACACGTATACACACATGCACACACACGTAGACACATACAGGTACACACACGTACACGTGCACACAGGTCGAGACGTGCACGCATGTATACACAGCATACACACATGCACACACAGGCACATGTGCACATAGGCACACACCTGCACATACATATACACACATGCCCATATGCACACATACACACGTGCGTACTGTGTGAGTCTGTTCTCACGCTGCTAATAAAGGCACACCTGAGGCCGGGCATGGTGGATCCCAGCCTGTAATCCCAGCACTTTGGGAGGCCGAGGCAGGCGGATCACCTGAGGTCAGGAGTTGGAGACCAGCCTGATCAACATGGAGAAACCCCGTCTCTACTAAAAATACAAAATTAACTGGGTGTGGTGGCCCATGCCTGTGAGCCCAGCTACTCGGGAGACTGAGGCAGGAGAATCGCTTGAACCCGGGAGCCAGAGGTTGCGATGAGGCAAGATTGCCCCATTGCACTCGAGCCTGGGCAGCAAGAGCGAAACTCCATCTCAAAATAATAATGAGGATATGTTGTCTTTCGTGTCTGGCTTCTTAACTTCCTCAAGGTTCATCCACGTTGCAGCCTATGTAAGAGCCTCATTCCTTTTTCATGGCTGAGTAATATTCCACACCATGAGGGGACGACACTCTGTTTATCTACTCATCCATCAACAGACACCTGGACTGTTTCCACGTTTTGGCTACAGCCGAAGGGGTGGTCCCTCTGTGCAATGTTTCAGCTGGAGGCTTTAGTCATAGGCATCGAGCGTCAGATATTAAAAATACATTGAGGCCAGGCGCAGTGGCTCACACCTGTAATCCCAGCACTTTGGGAGGCCGAGGCGGGAGGATCACTTGAGCCCAGGAGTTTGAGACCAGCCTGGCCAACATAGTGAGAGCCTATCTCTGCAAACATACATATATGTATTTATATGCATATGTATTTACGTATATGTTTATGTATATATATTCACATATATTTGTATATTATATTTATATATATTTAAATACATAAACATATATTTAAGAAATAGCAACTACCTTTCAAAGGCAGGAAATGCAGGTGCCCAGCCATTGGTCAGACTGCACAAAGGTCCACCATAACAAGGGACCACACATGAGGAGGCCACAAACGGCCGAAATTTACTCTCTCCCAGTTGTGGATACAGGAGTCTGACATCAGAATGTGGGCAGGACCACACCGCCTTCCGACGCTCTGGTGGGAGGCTCCTTCCCGCCTCTCCCAGCTCATGGGGGCTCCAGGTGTCCTGGGCTTGTGGCCCCATCACTCCAGCTCTGCTTCTGTCTTCATGAGGGATTCTCTGTGTCTCTGGTTCCTCCTCTTTTATTTTTTTGAGACGGTGTCTGGCTCTGTTACCCAGGCTGGAGTGCAGTGGCGCGATCTCGGCTCACCGCAACCTCCCCCTCCTGGGTTCAGGTGATTCTCCTGCCTCAGGCTCCCGAGCAGCTGGGACTACAGACGGCCACCACCACGTCCAGCGAATTTTTGTACTTTTAGTAGAGACGGGGTTTCACCACGTTGGTCAGGATGGTCTCAATGTCTCGGCCTCGAGATCCGCCCGCCTCGGCCTCCCAGAGTGCTGGGATTACAGGTGTGAGCCAGTGCGCCCGGCCTGTCTGTCTGTTAGATGGACACCTGTGACTGGATTTGGGGCATGCCCTACTCAAGCATGACCTGACGTCAACTTAATGACATCCGCGGAGACCCTGTTCCCACACGGGTCTTGTCCTCAGGTTGCAGCGGAGGTGAGTTTCTGGGGACAGCGCTCCAACCACCCCCGCCACGCCTGTGCCTGCACTGTAAACATGACGCTGAGGGACTCACAGCGGGTGGCAGGGACGGGGCTGACCGGTGACGGTCCTGCGTGTGCTCTGCCCGTAGGGAGCCATGACACCATGACGTACAGCCTCAACAAGAAGTCACCCATTTCTCTGGAGGAGTCCCCGGCTGCTGCAGCTGCTCAACAAGGCGTTCCCCTGCATCACGCGCCCCGTGGTGCTGAAATGGTCCGTCACCCAGGTAGGTCTGTGCCCCATGATGCTGAGATGGTTGCTCTCCCAGGTGGGGTGTGAGTGATGCTGAGATGGTCCCTGTCCCAGGTGGGGACTGAGTGATGCTGAGACGGTCCCTGTCCCAGGTAGGGTGTGAGTGATGCTGAGACGGTCCCTGTCCCAGGTAGGGTGTGAGTGATGCTGAGACGGTCCCTGTCCCAGGTAGGGTGTGAGTGATGCTGAGACGGTCCCTGTCCCAGGTAGGGTGTGAGTGATGCTGAGACGGTCCTGTCCCAGGTAGGGTGTGAGTGATGCTGAGACGGTCCCTGTCCCAGGTAGGGTGTGAGTGATGCTAAGACGGTCCCTGTCCCACGTAGGGACTGAGTGATGCTGAGACGGTCCCTGTCCCACGTAGGGACTGAGTGATGCTGAGACGGTCCCTGTCCCACGTAGGGACTGAGTGATGCTGAGACGGTCCCTGTCCCAGGTAGGGTGTGAGTGATGCTGACACGGTCCCTGTCCCAGGTAGGGTGTGAGTGATGCTGAGACGGTCCCTGTCCCACGTAGGGACTGAGTGATGCTGAGACGGTCCCTGTCCCAGGTAGGGTGTGAGTGATGCTGACACGGTCCCTGTCCCAGGTAGGGTGTGAGTGATGCTGAGACGGTCCCTGTCCCAGGTAGGGTGTGAGTGATGCTGAGACGGTCCCTGTCCCAGGTAGGGACTGAGTGATGCTGAGATGGTCCCTGTCCCACGTAGGGACTGAGTGATGCTGAGACGGTCCCTGTCCCAGGTAGGGACTGAGTGATGCTGAGACGGTCCCTGTCCCAGGTAGGGTGTGAGTGATGCTGAGACGGTCCCTGTCCCAGGTAGGGAGTGAGTGATGCTGAGACGGTCCTGTCCCAGGTAGGGTGTGAGTGATGCTGAGACGGTCCCTGTCCCAGGTAGGGAGTGAGTGATGCTGAGACTGGTCCTGTCCCACGTAGGGACTGAGTGATGCTGAGACGGTCCCTGTCCCACGTAGGGACTGAGTGATGCTGAGACGGTCCCTGTCCCAGGTAGGGTGTGAGTGATGCTGACACGGTCCCTGTCCCAGGTAGGGTGTGAGTGATGCTGAGACGGTCCCTGTCCCCACGTAGGGACTGAGTGATACTGAGACGGTCCCTGTCCCAGGTAGGGTGTGAGTGATGCTGACACGGTCCCTGTCCCAGGTAGGGTGTGAGTGATGCTGAGACGGTCCCTGTCCCAGGTAGGGTGTGAGTGATGCTGAGACGGTCCTGTCCCAGGTAGGGACTGAGTGATGCTGAGACGGTCCCTGTCCCACGTAGGGACTGAGTGATGCTGAGACGGTCCCTGTCCCACGTAGGGACTGAGTGATGCTGAGACGGTCCCTGTCCCAGGTAGAGTGTGAGTGATGCTGAGACGGTCCCTGTCCCAGGTAGGGTGTGAGTGATGCTGAGACGGTCCCTGTCCCAGGTAGGGTGTGAGTGATGCTGAGATGGTCCCTGTCCCAGGTAGGGACTGAGTGATGCTGAGATTGGTCCCTGTCCCAGGTAGGGACTGAGTGATGCTGAGACGGTCCCTGTCCCAGGTAGGGACTGAGTGATGCTGAGACGGTCCCTGTCCCAGGTAGGGACTGAGTGATGCTGAGATTGGTCTTACCTGTCCCAGGTAGGGTGTGAGTGATGCTGAGACGGTCCCTGTCCCAGGTAAGGACTGAGTGATGGTGAGACGGTCCCTGTCCCAGGTAGGGACTGAGTGATGCTGAGACGGTCCTGTCCCAGGTAGGGACTGAGTGATGCTGAGACGGTCCCTGTCCCAGGTAGGGACTGAGTGATGCTGAGACGGTCCCTGTCCCAGGTAGGGACTGAGTGATGCTGAGACTGGTCCCTGTCCCAGGTAGGGACTGAGTGATGCTGAGACGGTCCCTGTCCCAGGTAGGGACTGAGTGATGCTGAGACGGTCCCTGTCCCAGGTAGGGACTGAGTGATGCTGAGACGGTCCCTGTCCCAGGTAGGGACTGAGTGATGCTGAGACGGTCCCTGTCCCAGGTAGGGACTGAGTGATGCTGAGACGGTCCCTGTCCCAGGTAGGGACTGAGTGATGCTGAGACGGTCCCTGTCCCAGGTAGAGTGTGAGTGATGCTGAGACGGTCCCTGTCCCAGGTAGGGTGTGAGTGATGCTGAGACGGTCCCTGTCCCAGGTAGGGTGTGAGTGATGCTGAGATGGTCCCTGTCCCAGGTAGGGACTGAGTGATGCTGAGACGGTCCCTGTCCCAGGTAGGGACTGAGTGATGCTGAGACGGTCCCTGTCCCAGGTAGGGACTGAGTGATGCTGAGATGGTCCCTGTCCCAGGTAGGGTGTGAGTTAAGCTGACATGGTCCGTCTCCCACGTAGGGAGTGAGGGATGCTGATATGGTCGTTACCGAGGTAGGGTCTGGGCCCTGTGATGCTGAAATGCTCCGTCACTCAGGTAAAAACTGAGTGGGTCCCCAAGAGCTCGGGAGGCAGAGGGTGGCCGTACATTTGTAGGGACACAGGATTAAACACAGAACCTCTGCCCACCCAGCGTCCCCCTCCCCAAAAGCAGAAGAGACAGTCACCATGTTGTTACGTTGTATCACGTAAGTTGTTTCTGAGATGCAGTTTCGCTGTGTGGCCCAGGCTGGAGTGCAATGGCTCGATCTCGGCTCACTTCAGCCTCTTCCTCCTGGGTTCAAGCCATTCTGTGCCTCAGCCCCCCGAGTCGCTGGGATTACAGGTGTCTGCCACCACGCCCAGCTTTTTGTGTTTGTTAGTAGAGACGGGGTTTCACCATCTTTCCAAGCCTGGTCTTGAAATCCTGACCTCATCATCCACCAACCTCAGCCTCCCAACGTGGCAGGATTACAGATGTGAGCCACGGCACCCAGCCTGCATTTATTTTTTTGTGAATAGGGCCCTGGCTGGAGTACATGGTGCGATCAGAGCCCACTGCAGCCTCCACCTTCCAAGTTTACATGATCCTCCTGCCTCAGCCTCCTGAATGGCTGGGATTATGGGCATGGGACATCGTGCCGGGCTACCTTTCTTTAATTTTTAAATTTCTTGTAGACAGACGGAGTTTTGCTACATTGCACAGGCTGGTCTCAAACTCCTGACCTCGTGATCCACCCACCTCGGCCTCCCAAAGTGCTGGGATTACAGGTCTGAGGCACCTCGCCCGGCCCCTCTTTCACCTTTTTGTGTTAATATTTTTGCCATTCCTTGCCAGGCGTGGAGGTTCATGTCTGTAATCCCAGCACTCTGGGAGGCCGAGGCGGGCGGCTCACCTGAGGTCAGGAGTTCGAGACCAACCTGGCCAGCATAGTGAAACCCCATCACTAAAAATACAAAATTTAGCCAGGCATGGTGACGGGTGTCTCTATTCCCAGCTACTCGGGAGGCCGAGGCAGGTGGATCACAAGGTCAGGAGTTCCAAGACCATCTTGGCCAATATGGTGAAACTGCGCCTCTACTAAAAATACAAAAAAAAAAAAACAAAATTAGCTGGCCGTGATGGTGGGCGCCTGTAGTCAGAGCTAATTGGGAGGCTGAGGCAGAAGAATCACTTGAACCTGGGAGGCAGAGGCTGCCATGAGCCGAGATCATGTCACTGCACTCCAGGCTGGGCGACAGAGCAAGACTCCGTCTCCAAAAAAAGAAAAAAATTATCAGGCCGGGCGCGGTGGCTCACACCTGTAATCCCAGCACTGTGGGAGGCCGAGTGGGCGGATCACGAGGTCAGGAGTTCGAGACCAGCCCGGCCAACATGGCGAAACCCCATCTCTACAAAAAATACAAAAATTAGCCGGGCGTGCTGGTGGGCACCTGTAATCCCAGCTACTCGGGAGGCTGAGGCAGGAGAATCGCTTGAACCCGGGAGGGGGGAGGCTGCAGTGAGCCGAGATCGCACCACTGCCCTCCAGCCTGGACGACAGAGCGAGTCTCTGTCTGAAGAAAAGAAACCAGCCCGTGCAATATGAGGCCTCAAGCCACGGCGACCACCAGGCGGACGTGACGGCCCCCTCTGCCCACAGGTGCTGGACGTCACGGAGCAGCTGGACGCCGGCGTCCGGTACTTAGACCTCCGGATTGCCCACATGCTGGACGGCTCCGAGAAGAACCTGCATTTTGTTCACATGGTATACACCACGGCACTGGTGGAGGTACGGCCGGGCTGGGGGGTACGGAAGCGGGGGGCTCAGAAGGCGGCCGGCCTCCCGTGGGGAATGAGACGGCCACGGGGATGGGAGGTTCCCGACCTTTAGTGGGATGACCATGTCAGCTGCAGGGTCAGACGAGAGACCAGGAGAAGCCTGACGCCCGGTGATCCGTTAGGAGCACTTATTTATTTTGTTTTGAGATGGAGTCTCCCTCTGTCCCCCAGGCTGGAGTGCAGGGGCGCGATCTCGGCTCACTGCAACCTCCGCCTCCCGGGTTCAAGCGATTCTCCTGCCTCAGCCTCCCGAGTAGCTGGGATTACAGGCACCCACCACCACGCCTGGCTAATTTTTGTATTTTTAGTAGAGACGGGGTTTCCCCATGTTGGCCGGGCTGGTCTCGAACTCCTGACCTCAGGTGATCCACCCGCCTCGGCCTCCCAAAGTGCTGGAATAACAGGCGTGAGCCACCGAGCCCGGCCTTCCCCGAGTTGTGGGTCCCATGAGGACTCCGCCCCGTCCCCTGTCTCCCCCGCAGGACACGCTCACGGAGATCTCAGAGTGGCTGGAGCGGCACCCTCGGGAGGTGGTCATCCTGGCCTGCAGGAACTTCGAGGGGCTGAATGAGGACCTGCACGAGTACCTCATCTCCTGCATCAAGACCATCTTTGGGGACATGCTGTGTCCCCGCGGGGGTGAGTGACGAGGGAGGAGGATGGCCACACGTCCCTCCCAGGGCTGGGGGGATCCTCACCCTCACCCTGCATTTGCTTACCTGGTACCTCTGGGTGTGGCTGCTGCCATGATCCCTGGAGCAGGTGGAGTTTTGAACAACAGCAGGTCCCGGCTCTCCTGCAGGCCGACCTGGCGCTGGGGGTGGCTCCTGGTGAGAACTGCTTCTCATGACGGGTTTAGAAATCTGCGTAGCAGGGCCGGACGTGGGGGCTGCCACCTGTCATCTCAGCACTTTGGGAGGCCGAGGCGGACGGATCACCTGAGGTCGGGAGTTCGAGACCAGCCTGGCCAATATGGGGAAACCCCATCTCTACTAAAAATACAAACATTAGCCGGGCGTGGTGGCGGGCACCTGTAATCCCAGCTACTTGGGAGGCTGAGGCAGGAGAATGGCTTGAACCTGGGAGGTGGAGGTTGCCGTGAGCCGAGATTGTGCCACTGCCCTCCAGGCTGGGCGACAGAGCAAGACTCCATCTCAAAATACAACAAAACTAGGGGTTCGGGGGAGGGAGAGCAGGGGGTGGGGGGGCTAGGGGAGGGATAGCAGGGGGTGGGGGGGATTGGGGAGGGATAGCAGAGGGTGGGGGGGATTGGGGAGGGTTAGCAGGGGGTGGGGGGGTTGGGGAGGGATAGCAGAGGGTGGGGGGCTTGGGGAGGGATAGCAGGGGGTGGGGGGCTTGGGGATGGATAGCAGGGGGTGGGGGGCTAGGGGAGGGATAGCAGGGGGTGGGGGGGCTTGGGGAGGGATAGCAGGGGGTGGGGGGTAGGGGAGGGTATAGCAGAGGGTGTGGGGGGATTGGGGAGGGATAGAGGGGGTGGGGGACTTGGGGAGGGATAGCAGGGGGTGGGGGGCTAGGGGAGGGATAGCAGGAGGTGAGGGGGATTGGGGAGGGATAGCAGGGGGTGGGGGGCTAGGGGGAGGGATAGCAGGGGTCGGGGGATTGGGGAGGGATAGCAGAGGGTGGGGGGGATTGGGGAGGGATAGCAGGGGGTGGGGGGCTAGGGGAGGGATAGCAGGGGGTGGGGGGATTGTGGAGGGATAGCAGGGGTCGGGGGATTGGGGAGGGATAGCAGGGGTGGGGGGATTGGGGAGGGATAGCAGGGGGTGGGGGGGGTTGGGGAGGGATAGCAGGGGGGTGGGGGGCTGGGGAGGGATAGCAGGGGGTGGGGGGGCTAGGGGAGGGATAGCAGGGGGTGGGGGCTAGGGGGAGGGATAGCAGGGGGTGGGGGCTAGGGGAGGGATAGCAGGGGTTGAGGGGCTAGGGGAGGGATGGGGGGGTGGGGGGATAGGGGAGGGGATAGCAGGGGTTGGGGGGGGGATTGGGGAGGAATAGCAGGGTTGGGGGGGCTAGGGGAGGGGATAGCAGGGGGTGGGGGCTAGGGGAGGGATAGCAAGGGGTGGGGGGATTGTGGAGGGATAGCAGGGTGTGGGGGGATTGTGGAGGGATAGCAGGGGGTGGGGGAGATTGGGGAGGGATAGCAAGGTGTGGGGGGCTGGGGAGGGGATAGCAGGGGGTGGGGGGATTGGGGTGGATAGCAGGGGGTGGGGGGCTAGGGGAGGGGGATAGCAGGGGTGGGGGGGCTAGGGGGAGGGGATAAGGGATTGGGGGCTAGGGGAGGGGATAGCAGGGGGTGGGGGCTAGGGGGAGGGATAGCAAGGTGGGTGGGGGCTAGGGGAGGAATAGCAGGAAATGGGGGGATTGGGGGAGGGATGGCAGGGTGTGGGGGGCTAGGGGAGGGGATAGCAGGGTGTGGGGGGCTAGGGGAGGGATAGCAGGGGGTGGGGGGCTAGGGGAGGGATAGCAGGGGGTGGGGGGGCTTGTGGAGGGATAGCAGGGGGTGGGGGGCTTGGGGAGGGATAGCAGGGGGTGGGATGCTAGGGGGAGGGATAGCAGGGGGTGGGGGGGATTGTGGAGGGATAGCAGGGGGTGGGGGGGGATAGTGGAGGGATAGCAGGGGGTGGGGGGGATTGGGGAGGAATAGCAAGGTGTGGGGGGATTGGGGAGGGATAGCAGGGGGTGGGGATGCTAGGGGGAGGGACAGCAGGGGGTGGGGGATAGTGGGAGGGATAGCAGGGGGTGGGGATGCTAGGGGAGGGATAGCAGGGGGTGGGGGGGCTAGGGGAGGGATAGCAGGGTGTGGGGGGGGATTGTGGAGGGATAGCAGGGGGTGGGGGGATAGTGGAGGGATAGCAGGGGGTGGGGGGATTGGGGGAGGAATAGCAGGGGGTGGGGGTGCTAGGGGAGGGGACAGCAGGGGGTGGGGCGATAGTGGAGGGGATAGCAGGGGGTGGGATGCTAGGGGAGGGGACAGCAGGGGGTGGGGGGGATAGTGGAGGGAGAAGCATTAGGAGAAACACCTAACGTAGGTCGTGGGGGAGTTGGAGGCAGCAAACCACCATGGCACGTGTCTACCTCTGTAACAATTCTGCAGGATCTGCACATGGACCCCAGAACTTAAAGCAAAATTAAAAACAAAACAAAAAATGTGGGCCGGGTGTGGTGGCTCACGCCGGTCATCCCAACACTGGGAGGCCGAGGCGGGCGGATCACCTGTGGTCAGGAGTTCGAGACCAGCCTGACCAGCATGGTGAAAACCTAGTGTCTATGAAAAAAATACAAAATTAGCTGGATATGGGGGCCTGCAGCTGTAATCCTGGCTACATGGGAGGCTGAGGCAGGATGGCTTGAAACTGGAGACGTGGAGGTTGCCGTGAGACGAGATCGCACCACTGCAGTCCAGCCTGGGTGACAGGGAGAGACTCTGTCTTAAACAGGACATGTGAGCGGCATCTTCCTGGCTCCATGAGCCCCCCATCAGGGTCTGTGTTTTTTTAACGGGGCTGCGGGCACCCGGGAGGCCAGACAGCAGCCTCCGAAGGGCAGAGACATGAGCCTCCCACCACCCGCTCTGCAGGCTGCAGGCCACGGTGAAGGCGTCCTGTTAATGTTTTATATTTTTAGCAGACATGGGGTTTCACTGTGTTGGCCAGGCTGGTCTCGAACCCCTGACCTCAGGTGATCTGCCCGCCTCGGCCTCCCACAGTGCTGGCATGACAGGTGTGAGTCACCACGCCCGGCCATCAGCCCAATTTTTTGAGGCAGGGTCTTGGTCTTTGCCCAGGCACAGCTCATTTCAGCCTCCACCTCCTGGGCCCCAGTGATCCTCCCACCTCAGCCTCCCAGTTAGCTAGAACTACAGGCCCATGCCCCTACACCAAGCTAATATTTGATATTTTGTAGAGATGGGGGTCTGTCTATGTTGCCCAGGCTGGTCTTGAGCTCCTGGGCTCAAGCAATCCTCCCGCCTCAGCCTCTACAGTATATTGTTTATTTATTATGTGTAATTATAATTATTTATTATTATAAATAACTTATTTACTATTATAAACTAATATAAACAATAATAAATAATAGTTTTAAAATTTGTATAGTAAGTTATTATTATAACATTTTTTTTTCTTCTTTCTTTCTTTTTTTTTTTTTTTTTTTAAAGACGAGGTTTCACCGTGTTGGTCAGGCCGGTCTTGAACTCCCGACCTCAGGTGATCCGCCCGCCTTGGCCTCCAAAGTGCTTGGATTACAGGCGTGAGCCACCGCGCCCGGCCTCATACTGTTCTGTGTTCAGCGTTTCTTAAATGATACCTTTGAAGTGCAGGGAGAACCAAGAGCCTCTCAGTGTCTGGCTGTAAAACAGTAGAGACAGTGCTGTCGGAACTTGGGGTGTGGAGTTTATTAGGGCTCCCAGAGGTTGCTTAGGAGATTCTGTACGCCCTGGGGCACCCCCCACAAAGGGTAGAGCTGGAAGAAACCTGTCTCCTTTACCCTCCTAGGTTCTCTGGCTCAGTTTTGCAAACCGAAAAATATCAAGATGAGTCTCAGTTAATTTAGAAAGGTTATTTTGCGAAGGTTAAGGGCAAACCTCAGGAGATCCGGGCCAGTTGTGCCCCAGGTCGTGTAGGCACAGCATACACTGCTTTTTTTTTTTTTTTTTTTTTTTTTTGAGACGAAATCTCACCGTGTCACCCAGCCTGGAGTGCAGTGGTGTGATCTCGGGTCACCGCAACCCCTGCCTCCTGGGTTCAAGCGATTCTCCTGCCTCAGCGTCCTGAGTAGCTGGGAACACAGACACCCACCACCATGCCTGGCTAATTATTATTATTATTTTGCATTTTCAGTAGAGACACGGTTTCACCATGTTGGTCAGGCTGGTCTGGAGCTCTTGACCTCAAATACTGCACCTGTCGTGGGCTCCAAAAATGCTGGGATTACGGGTGTGAGCCACTGCACCTGACCACAGCTCCTTTTATACGTTTTAGGGAGACAGAAGAGATTGATTAACACGTATAAGAAGTGCATTCGCTCGGTCTGGAAGGGCGGGACAACTCACTCAAAGTGGGGTGCCTGCAGGTCACAGGTAGATTTGAACATGCTCTGATTGGCAATTGGTGGAAAGAGTTGTTATCTATACAAAGGAACGTCTGGGGCTGGTGCAATCGTGCCGTCTCAGCTCACTACAACCTCCGCCTCCCCCGGTTCAATTTCCTCTACAGGTTCTGCAGATTAGGTAGCAGGTACCTAAACGGCTGTCATCCCAGCACTTTGGGAGGCTGAGGCGGGTGGATCAGTTGAGGTCAGGAGTTTGAGACCAGCCTGACCAACGTGGTGAAACCCTGTGTCTCCTAAAAATACAGAAATTACCCGGGCGTGGTGGTGGGCGCCTGTAATCCCAGCTACTCGGGAGGCTGAGGCAGGAGAATCGCTTGAACCCGGGAGGTGGAGGTTGCAGTGAGCCGGGATCACGCCACTGCCCTCCAGCCTGGGCCACAGAGCAAGACTCTGTCTCAAAAAAAGACAAGAGGAAGGTTTGGCACGGTGGCTCACGCCTGCAATCCCAGCACTTTGGGAGGCCGAGGCGGGTGGATCACCTGAGGTCAGGAGTTCGAGACCAGCCTGGCCAACATGGTGAAACCCCGTCTCTACTAAAAATACAAAATTAGCCAGGCGTGGTGGCAGGTGCCTGTAATCGCAGCTACTTGGGAGGCTGAGGCAGGAGAATCGCTTGAACCCGGGAGGTGGAGGTTGCGGTGAGCCGAGATCGCGCCACTGCCCTCCAGGCTGGGCGACAGAGCAAGACTCTGTCTCAAAACAAAATTAAAATAAGTCGTGCTCATGTTACATCTTGGCAAAGGAGAGCACACTCTGGACCAGGGACCAGGGAAGGCGAAGGGGCTTGTGGCTCTGAGGACGGGACCGTGTGAGAAGCAGAAATACATGGGGACGTGTGGAAAGGAAGGGCTGGTTTCGCAAGGCACCTGGAGATCCTCAGGAAAAGCGAACTCAGCCCTTGAGAGACTACGGGTCCTGTCGTTTTGACAGCTGAGACCACACTAAAAATTCATCTGCACTGTTGCACTAATTAATCCCTCATTGACGGGTGTTTCTTTTTTTTTGAGACAAAGTCTCACTCTGTGGCCCGGGCTGGAGGGCAGTGGTATGATCTCGGCTCACTGCAGCCTCCACCTCCCGGGTTCGAGCGATTCTCCTGCCTCAGCCTCCTGAGTAGCTGGGATCACAGGCGCCCACCACCACGCCCGGCTAATTTTTGTATTTTTAGTAGAGACGGCGTTTCACCATGTTGGCCAGGCTGGCCTCGAACTCCTGACCTCGTGATCCGCCTGCCTCGGCCCTCGAAAGGGCTGGGATGGCAGACGGTGACCCACCGCGGTGGGCTGAGGGGGTGGTTTCTGAGTGGGACCCCCCTGTGCCAGGGGAACTTTTGAAGAAGACAGGTGCCCTGGCCGCGTGAGGGTGTGGAAGCCATGGTGGTGGGGGGGGGGGGGGGGGGCTCGGTTTTACCCACACTCTCCAGCTTCCTGGGAGCTCCTCTCAGCCCGAAACCCTCCATATTGATGTAAAAGCCGGACTCTGCTGGGCATGGTGGCTCACACCTGTAAAAAAGAAAAAAATGAGGCGTTGTGAGACCCAGGTTCTTGTTATGTAGATGAAGTGTCTCAGGCCGCAGGCGTTAGACGTAATTAGACGTAATAGATGGCACGTGATTCCTACTCAGATGTTTAAAAGGCGGTAGTCTGTGCAGACCTCTTTAGGATCGGGAAGACCAGGAACTGGAACTATCCAGGTATGTGACTGGGGGACCCAGGGGTTCGAGACCAGCCTGACCGATATGCTGAAACGCCGTCTCTACTAAAAACACAAAAGTTGGCCGGGGTATGGTGGCGGGCGCCTGTGATCCCAGCTGCTCGGGAGGCTGAGGCAGGAGAACGGCGAGGCGGAGGTTGCCGTCAGGCGGGATGGCACCGCTGCACTCCGGCCCGGGCGACAGAGTGAGACTCCGTCTCAACAAGGAGGAGAAGGGTGCCCCTGGCCCGCCGCCTGCACAGAGCCGGGGTATGAAGACCCGGGAACCGCACGAGAGAAAGCGTGATTCACGCACAGCCAGTTGTGTGGGAGACCAGACTTCCACGCTCCTCACATCGGTCTTCCCCAGCATTTGAGCGAGGACCAGACTTTGCTTTTTTGTTGTTTATGCTTTCCTTTTCTTTTCCTTTTTTCCGACAGTCTGGCTCTTGTCGCCCAGGCTGGAGTGCAGTGGTGAGATCTCAGCTCACTGCAACCTCCGCCTCTAGGCTTCAAGCGATTCTCCTGCCTCAGCCTCCCGTGTAGCTGGGATTACAGGCACCTGCCACCACGCCTGGCTGATTTTTTTGTATGTTTAGTAGAGACGGGGTTTCATCATGTTGGCCAGGCTGGTCTCAAACTCCTGACCTTGTGATCCGCCCACCTCGGCCTCCCAAACTGCTGGGATTACCGGTGTGAGCCACCGTGCCTGGCTAAGTTTGTATTTTTTAGTAGAGATGGGGTTTCACCATCTTGGCCAGGCTGATCTCCACCTCCGGACCTCAGGTGATTTGCCTGCTTCAGCCTCCCAAAGTGCTGGAATTACCGGTGTGAGCCACCACGGCCGGCCTCTTTTCGTTTTTTTAATTTTTTTTGAGATGGAGTCTCCCTGTCTCACCCATGTGGAGTGCGGTGACACCATCTCCGCTCACTGCAGCCTCCGCCTCCTGGGCTCAAGCGATTCTCCTTCCCCCAGACTCCTCAGTAGCTGGGATTACAGGTGCCCACCATGACGCCCAGGTCATTTTGTATTTTTAGTAGAGACGGGGTTTCACCACGCTGGGCAGGCTGCTCTTGAACTCCCGACCTCAGCTGAGCCGCCCGCCTCGGCCTCCCAAAGTGCTGGTGACAGGCGTGACCTGCTGCGCCCGGCCAGAATTTCATGTGCAGTTTATACGCACACGTGTTGGGCCGTCCTTTCTCCGCGGTGTCCCGACTTCCTGGCCGTCCTCTGTCCCGGGTGCCCCCATGTCCAGCTCTTCTCTCAACCCTGGTTCTTTGCAGGAGGTGCCAACGTTGAGGCAGCTGTGGGCACGGGGCCAACAGGCCATCGTGTCCTATGAGGACGAGTCCTCCCTGGCCCGGCACCGGGAGCTCTGGCCGGGAATTCCGTACTGGTGGGGGAACAAGGTAAAGACGGACGCCCTCATCCGATACCTGGACACCATGAAGAGCTGTGGCCGCCCAGGTACGAGGTCACGTCCCGTGGGGGGTGGTGTCCACGCAGCCGCCCGTGACTCCCTGCTTCAGGCCAGGTGCACGGACCTGCCTTCACCTCCACGTGAAAACAATTTAAAAGTAACCCGAGGTCGGGCGCGGGGGTCACGCCTGTCATCCCAGCACTTTGGGAGGCGAGGAGGGTGGATCACAAGGTCAGGAGTTCGAGACCAGTCTGGCCAACATGGTGAAACCCGGTCTCAAGTAAAAACACAAAAATTACCCGGGTGTGGTGGCCCGTGCCTGTCACCCCAGCTACTCAGGAGGCTGAGGCAGGAGAATCGCTTGAACCCGGGAGGTGGAGGTTGTAGTGAGCCGAGATCACGCCACTGGGCTTCAGCCTGGGTGACAGGGTGAGACTCTGTCTCAAAAAAGCAAGAGGAAAAACCCAGCTCACAGGCTGGGCAGAGGAGCAGGCTTTTGTCAGCTGGGTCTCTTCCCTTACTCAGGAATGGGGTTAGACAGTTTAGAAATAAGTTTTTTTTTTTTAACGGAGTTTCCCTCTCGTGGCCCAGGCTGGAGTGCAATGGCACAGTCTGAGCTCACTGCAACCTCCGCCTCCCGGGTTCAAGCAATTCAGTTCTCCTGCCTCAGCCTCCCGAGTAGCTGGGATTACAGGCACGCGCCACCACGCCCAGCTAATTTTTTGTGTTTTTACTAGAGACGGGGTTTCACCATGTTGGTCAGGCTGGTCTCAAACTCCTGACCTCACATGACCCGCCCGCCTCAGCCTCCCAAGGCGCTGAGATTACAGGCGTGAGCCCCCGTGCCTGGCCTAGAAATGTCTTTAAAGCCACTGAGGGAACTTGGCCTTAACCTTCTGCTGACTTTGCTGTCTTCTGGGCTTGGAGTGGGTTCAACTGGCCGACACGGGCACGGGAACCGACCTACCCCTGGGGGAGCTCCTTCAAGCACACCTGGCAGCCCCCCTCGCCCTGCCCCCACAGAGATTCTGGCTCAGCAGATCTAAGTGGACCCTCAAAAATTTGCATTTGTAATTATTGCAGGGACCGCACTTTCAGAATCTCACTGGCCAGTGTCAACAGTCTCTATAAGCCTCATCTCAAGACCGTTCTTCTCTGTCTCCCACATGGGGATTAGGGTGTGGGCATCTTTGGGGCCATTATTCTGTCTCCCACATGGGATTAGGACGTGGGCATCTTTGGGGCCATTATTGTCTCCCACATGGGGATTAGGACGTGGACATCTTTGGGGCCATTATTCTGTCTCCCACATGGGGATTAGGACGTGGGTATCTTTGGGGCCATTATTCTGTCTCCCACGTGGGGATTAGGGTGTGGGCATCTTTGGGGCCATTACTCTGTCTCCCACATGGGGATTAGGACGTGGGCATCTTTGGGGCCATTATTCTGTCTCCCACATGGGGATTAGGACGTGGGCATCTTTGGGGCCATGATTCTGTCTCCCACATGGGATTAGGACGTGGGCATCTTTGGGGCCATTGTCCTGTCTCCACATGGGATTAGGACATGGACATCTTTGGGGCCATTATTCTGTCTCCCACATGGGGATTAGGACGTGGACATCTTTGGGGCCATTATTCTGTCTCCCACATGGGGATTAGGGTGTGGGCATCTTTGGGGCCATTATTCTGTCTCCCACATGGGGATTAGGGTGTGGGCATCTTTGGGGCCATTATTCTGTCTCCCACATGGGGATTAGGACGTGGGCATCTTTGGGGGCCATGATTCTGTCTCCCACATGGGATTAGGACGTGGGCATCTTTGGGGCCATTATTCTGTCTCCCACATGGGGATTAGGGGTGTGGGCATCTTTGGGGCCATTATTCTGTCTCCCACATGGGGATTAGGACGTGGGCATCTTTCGGGCCATTATTCTGTCTCCCACATGGGATTAGGACGTGGGCATCTTTCGGGCCATTGTTGTGTCCCACATGGGGGATTAGGACGTGGGCATCTTTGGGGCCATTATTCTGTCTCCCACATGGGGATTAGGACGTGGACATCTTTTGGGGCCATTATTCTGTCTCCCACATGGGGATTAGGACGTGGGCATCTTTGGGGCCATTATTCTGTCTCCCACGTGGGGTTAGGGTGTGGACATCTTTGGGGCCATGATTCTGTCTCCCACGTGGGGATTAGCACGAGGACATCTTTGGGGCCATTATTCTGTCTCCCACATGGGGATTAGGGTGTGGGCATCTTTGGGGCCATTATTCTTGTCTCCCACATGGGGATTAGGACGTGGGCATCTTTGGGGCCATTATCTTGTCTCCCACATGGGGATTAGGACGTGGACATCTTTGGGGCCATTATTCTGTCTCCCACATGGGGATTAGGACGTGGGCATCTTTGGGGCCATTATTCTTGTCTCCCACGTGGGGTTAGGGTGTGGACATCTTTGGGGCCATGATTCTGTCTCCACGTGGGATTAGGACGTGGACATCTTTGGGGCCATTATTCTGTCTCCACGTGGGATTAGGACGTGGGCATCTTTGGGGCCGTTAATCTTGTCTCCCACATGGGGATTAGGACGTGGACATCTTTGGGGCCCTTATTGTGTTCTCCACATGGGGATTAGGACGTGGGCATCTTTGGGGCCATTATCCTGTCTCCCACGTGGGGATTAGGACGTGGGCATCTTTGGGGTCATTATTCTTGTCTCCCACATGGGGGATTAGGATGTGGACATCTTTGGGGCCATTGTTCTGTCTCCCACATGGGGATTAGGACGTGGGTATCTTTGGGGGCCATTATCTTGTCTCTCCACGTGAGATTAGGACGTGGACATCTTTGGGGCCATTATACTGTCTCCCACGTGGGGATTAGGACGTGGGCATCTTTGGGACCATTATTCTGTCTCCCACATGGGGATTAGGACGTGGGCATCTTTGGGGCCATTATTCTGTCTCCCACGTGGGGTTAGGGTGTGGACATCTTTGGGGCCATAATTCTTGTCTCCCATGTGGGATTAGGGTGTGGGCATCTTTGGGGCCTTATTCTGTTCTCCCACATGGGGATTAGGGTGTGGACATCTTGGGGCCATGATCTTCTCTCCCACGTGGGATTAGGGTGTGGGCATCTCTGGGGCCGTTATCTTGTCTCCCACATGGGATTAGGGTGTGGACATCTTTGGGGCCATGATTCTGTCTCCCCACGTGGGGTTAGGGTGTGGGCATCTTTGGGGCCGTTATTCTGTCTCCCACATGGGGGATTAGGGTGTGGGCATCTCTGGGCCGTATTCTTGTCTCCCACATGGGGATTAGGACGTGGACATCTCTGGGGCCATTATTCTGTCTCCCACATGGGGATTAGGACGTGGGCATCTTTGGGGCCATTATTCTGTGTCCCACATGGGGATTAGGACTTGGGCATCTTTGGGGCCATATCTTGTCTCCCACATGGGGATTAGGACATGGGCATCTTTGGGGCCATTATTCTGTCTCCCACATGGGGATTAGGACGTGGACATCTTTGGGGCCATTATTCCTGAGATCTGAACGTCTAGCCATGTGAATAGAGGTGTAAACGGGCGGGTGGAGGCAGGTGGCTGTGTGACGTCTCCGCCACCTCACTGTTCCAGGAGGGCTGTTTGTGGCCGGCATCAACCTCACCGAGAACCTGCAGTACATCCTGGCGCACCCGTCGGAGTCCCTGGGAGAAGATGACCGTGCCCAACCTGCCGCGCCTGCGCGCCTGGGTCCGGGAGCAGTGCCCGGGGCCGGGGTACCGTTGTACCAACGTCATCGCGGGAGACTTCATCGGGGAGGACGGCTTCGTAAGCGAAGTCATTGCCCTCAACCAGAAGCTGCTGTGGTGCTGACGGGGACCCTTCCGAAGCCCGGGACGCGGCGGCTGCAGGTTCACACCCGACGTCCCAAGTATTGTGCCTTATGTGTGGGCCAGATATGGCTGATCAGGACACCGATCCTATGCCTTCTTTTTTGTTAAGAAACAGAGGTGGGATCTTGCTGTGCTGGCCAGTCTTGACCTCCTAGCCTCTAGTAATCCTCCCAGCTCAGCCTCCCGAAGTGCTGGGATGACAGGCATCAGCCACCACGGCAGCCCATAATGTTTTCTTATTTCTGTATTCTTCCTCCTGTGGTGTCTTCAGCCCTCTCAGGCCCCGGGAAAGACAGCCCTCCCGCAAGTCACTAATTGCTGAAGACAGTAACAACCCCCTTGGGACGTGGCCTCCCCTCATGCAAGCCAGCAACCCCCTCGGCCGGCTGCCACACAGCGAGCCAGTATTTCCTTTTTTTGAGACAGAGTCTCGCTATGTCACTCAGGCTGGAGTGCAGTGGCGCAGTCTCAGCTCACTGAAACCTCCGCCTCCCAGGTTCAAGCGATTCTCCTGCCTCCGCCTCCTGAGTAGCTGGCATGACAGGCAGCCACGACCACGCCCACGTAATTATAGTATTTTTAGCAGACACGGCATTTCACCGCGTTGGCCAGGCTGGTTTTGAACTCCTCATGTCAGGTGATCCGGCCGCCTCAGTCTCCCAAATGTTGGCATTAGAGGCGTGAGCGACCGCGCCCAGCCCAATATTTCTTGCAATTATTTTTAGGGACAGGGTCTTGGTCTGCTGCCCAGGCTGGAGGGCAGTGGTGCAATCATAGCTCACTCGGCCTCAACCTCCTGAATCAACTGATCCTCTCACCTCAGCCTCCCGTGTAGCCGGGACTACAGGCTGCACAGCCCCACACCCAGCAGATGTCTGTAATTTTGGTAGAGACGGGGTTTCACCATGTTGCAGAGTCTGCTTTCAAATTCCAGGGCTCCAGGGATCTTCCTGTCTTACCTTCCGGAGTTGCTAGGACCACAGGTGTGCACCCCACGCCCAGCTAATTTTATTTTTATGTAGAAACATTGTCTGGCTTTGTGGTCCAGGCTGGTCTCAAACTCCTGAGCTCAAGTAATCCTCCCACCTCAACGTCCCATGTAAGGTAGCACCTCAGGTGTCAGCCAGCACGCCCGGCTAATTATTATTTTTTTGTAGAGATGGGGTCTGGCTCTTGCTCAGGCTGGAGTGCAGTGACACAATCACAGCTCCGTGTAACCTTCAACTCCTGAGCTCAAGCAATCCCCCTGCCTCAGCTTCCCAAGTAGCCGGGACTATAGGTGTACACCAGCATGCCCAGGTAATTATTATTATTATCATGTTTGAGATGGAGCCTCGTCCTGTTGCCCAGGCTGGAGCGCAGGGGTGCGATCTCGGCTCAGTGCCACCCCCACCTCCTGGGTTCAAGTCATTCTGGGTGCCTCGGCCTCCCAAGCAGCCGGGATTACAGGTGCCCGCCACCACGGCCGGAGCACTTTGTGTTTTTAGAGATGGTGTTTCTTTTTTAAACTTATTTTTGAGACGGAGTCTTGCTCTGTCGCCCAGGCTGGAGTGCAAAGGCGTGATCTCCGCTCAGAACCTCTGCCTTCCGGCTTGAAGCGATTCTCCTGCCTCAGCTACTCCAGAGTAGCTGAAATTACAGGTGCGTGCCACCACGCCCAGCTAATTCTTTTGTATTTTTAGTAGAGATGAGATTTCACTATATTGGGTAGGCTGGTCGCAAACTCCTGACCTCGTGACCCACCTGCCTCGGCCTCCCAAAGTGCTGGGATTACAGGCATGAGCCACCGCGCGCCGTGAGACGGGGTTTCACCACGTTGCCCGGGCTGGTCGCAAACTCCTGACCTCAGGTGACCCACCCGCGTCGGCCTCCCAAAGTCCTGGGATTACAGGCGTGAGCCACCGCGCCCGGCCTCAACCCAATTATTTCCCTGGCCCGAAATCATTCCTGGCTGGGTACGAGGCCACTGGAGCCTGCCCCGTGGAGCAGACTGCACAGAGCTGTTCACAGGCATCAACTCTGAGCCGCGCCCAGCCTTCCTTCCCCCATCATGTGGAAATGCCTTGAAGGCTGTTCCTGTGCTGATTTCTGCCTCCCGGCCCAGACCCAGGCTCCCCTCGTGCCCCGTACGGGGCGGCAGCCTCTTCTCTCGGGAACGGTCTGGAAGAATTTCTCCTTTTAATGGCCCATCTGTGGTACCCGTAGTCACCTCCGTGAATTAAAGTGGATACCTGCTTTCACACACAGATCCTGGAAATACCTCGTTTTGTTTTACTGTTTTTTGAGATGGAGTTTCACTCTTGCCCAGGCTGGAGGGCAGTGGTGCGATCTCCATGTTGACCAGGCTGGTCTCGAACTCCTGACCTCAAGTGATCTGCCTGCCTCGGCCTCCCAAAGTGCTGGGGTGACGGGCGTGAGCTGCCACGGCCGGCCTGTACCTCATTATGTACCTGTCGCCTGGCAGAGCTGGTGGCTCAAGGTCACGGGCAGTCAGTGGATGGCCGCCGCCATTTTATCTCCCGCTTCCCGAGGATGTCTGGTGTTTCTTTCACAGTATAACCACGGACATCGGTTTCTCAGGACGGTCTTCACGACGGTGATTTACCACGCTGGAATCGGTTCTCTTTGGGACCTCATGATTCATTTTCCAAAAGAAATCCCGCTTCTGTTTTTGCTACCTGGTTGCCACGGAGAAATGGTGTCCACAGTCTAGAAAGATACACTCGTGGCCAGGCGCGGTGGCTCACGCCTGTAATCCCAGCACTTCTGGAGGCCAAGGCGGGCCCATCATCTGAGGTCGGGTGTTTGACATCAGCCTGACCAAGATGGAGAAACCCCGTCTCTAGTAAACATACAAAAAAATGAGCTGGGCGTGGTGGCGGGCGCCTGTAATCCCAGTTACTTGGGAGGCTGAGGCAGGAGGATCACTGAAACCCGGGAGGCGGAGGTTGTGGTGAGCTGAGATTGCGCCATTGCACTCCAGCCCGGGCAACAAGAGCAAAACTCCTTTTAGAAAATAAAAACACACACACAGAGACGCACTCGTGGGCCGTACGCACGGGTACCTCAGCCCCATGACTAGGTCCCGCAGAGATCAGAGGAACTTACAGGCGATTTCCCCGACCTGCATCGGCTCCGAATTCCTATCCTGAAACGCTGGGGTCTGTGTCGACAGCTCTTCCACAGGGAATTCGTGCAGATGATTTAAATAAACGAACGTAATTAAAGTCAAATGCGTGTAACAATTCTATCACCACATATGCAGCCAGGATCTCTCTGGTGGTTTTCAGGATAGGACGTGGGAGGCATCTTTAGAAAACGTTCATTCACGCCGGGCGCAGTGGCTCACCCCCGTCATCCCAGCACTTTGGGAGGCCGAGGCTGCAGATCATGAGGTCAGGAGTTCGAGACCAGCCTGGCCAGCATGGTGAAACCCCGTCTTTACTAAAAATGCAAAAAAAATGAGCTGGGCGTGGTGGTGCGCACCTGTAATCCCAGCTACTTGGGAGGCAGAGGCAGGAGAATCGCTTGAACCCGGGAGGCGGAGGTTACGGTGACCTGAGATTGCACCACTGCACTCCAGCCTGGGTGACAGAATGAGATTCTGTCTTACAAAAAAAAAAAAAAATCTAGGTGTGGTGGCTCATGCTTGTAATCTCGGCACTTTGGGAGGCTGAGGCGGGTGGATTACGAGGTCAGGAGTTCAAGACCAGCCTGGCCAAGATGGTGAAACCCCGTGTCTACCAAAAATAACAAAAATTAGCGGGGTGTGCTGGCGGGTGCCTGTAATCCCAGCTACTGGGGAGGCTGAGGCAGGAGAATCGCTTGAAGCCGGGAGGTGGAGGTTACATTGAGCTGTGATTACGTCACTGTACCCCAGCCTGGGCGACAGAGCGAGACTCCATCAAAAAAATAAAAGTTAATTCAATGGGCATCTTTTTCAGGTCAGAGTTTTTTAAAAAAATTAAGTTGTGAGGCTGGGCACGGTGGCTCACGGCTGTGATCCCAGCACTTTGGGAGGCCAGGGTGGGTGGATCACCTGAGGTCAGGAGTTCAAGACCAGCCTGGCCATCATGGTGAAACCGCATCTCTAAATACGAAAATTAGCTGGGTGTGGTGGTGGGCACCTGTAATCCCAGCTACTCGGGAGGCTGAGGCAGGAGAACTCAATTGCTCAAACCCCAGAGGCGGAGGTTGCACTGAGCCGAGATCGCCCCACTGCACTCCAGCCTGGGTGACTGAGCAAGACTCTGTCTCAATAAGAAAGAAAACACGAGGCGTTTTGTTTTCCTCTGGACGGAGATGGGGGTGCAGCCTGGCCACGCCGGGTTTTTCCACGTTACCCAGGCTGGTCTGTACGGCCTGGCCTCACGCAGGTGAAATTCTCTCTGTGCATGTGTCAGAGGATGGCCTGCCACGCACACATCACGGTCTGGTTTGAAGCGTTTTCATTAATACAACTGTTTTCTTTCCCTTCTACGTTTGTGGAAGGGTTCTCTGGGCTGCCGGGAGGCCTGGTTTTCAGTCATTTCACAAACACGGCGGTGGGCCACGAGGCCCGTCTGTGAACACAGACAGCCGGGCGGAGGGGCCATGTGCGCCCACGAGGGCCACGGCTCACAGCAGAGGCAGGAGAGGCCGGAAATGCTGCTCACGGAGGGAAAAAGAAAGGTTCATGTCCTGCTGCCGGAACGTTCCGAGGGAAAGCAGTTCACGGCACGCGCTGAGGGCCCAGTGGACTTGTGTGGCGTGGACTCGGGGGAGGCCGTGACGGTGCCACCAGCCTGCGTGGTCATCGCAAGCACCTGGGACACAGAGCGTGACAAAGGGGACCCCACCGCTCCTGACACAGGAATGCCACCGCACCCCAGTCCTCCTCGGGCGTCCGCTCATCCTGGAAAGAGCTTCCGGAATTTGCCGTAGGCCGAGTGGCTGATGATGACCCTGACGTCGGCTGCTCCGTCCTCGGGGATCACGTGCACCTGCTGGACTGTGGCCTGCTCATGCAGCCAGCTGGGGACGGAGGCGCGTCGTGTGGAAAAGGACAACCCGTAAGTATTCGGTTAGTTTCACGATAAATAATTGGGGTAAAGAGAGCTTCGCCCGGGCCGGGCGCGGTGGGTCACGCCTGTCATCCCAGCACTTTGGGAGGTCGAGGCGGGTGGGTCAGAAGGGCACAGTGGAAGTGTTTCTATTAAAAATACAAAAACTCAGCTGGGAATGGTGGTAGGTGCCTGTAATCCCAGCTACTCGGGAGGCTGAGGCAGGGGAATCGCTTGAACCCGGGAGGCCAAGGTTGCAGTGAGCCGAGATCGGGCCATTGCACTCCAGCCTGCGTGACAGAGCGAGACTCCATGTCAAAAAAAAAAAAAAAAAAAGCTTAGCCCAAACCGTTCATTGATCAGACCTGTTTTTTCTTTTTTTTGAGACAGTCTTGGCCCAGGCTGGAGCGCACTGGCGTGATCTCAGCTCCCGGCACCTCCGCCTCCAGGACTCAAGCGATTCTCCCGCCTCGGCCTCCCGAGTAGCTGGGACTACAGGCACGCACCGCCACACCCGGCTAATGTTTTGTATTTTAGTCAAGATGAGGTTTCACAACGTGGCCCAGGCCGGTCTCAAACTCCTGAGCTCAGGCAATCCACCTGCCTCGGCCTCTCAAAGTGCTGGGATTGCAGGCGTGTGCCACCGTGCCCGGTCACCTTTCTGTCTTTCGTCCTGGTTTTTTTTTTTTTTGTAGATAGGGTCTCGCTCTGTCGCCCAGGCTGGAGGGCAGTGGTGAGATCTCAGCTCACGGTTACCTCCACCTCCCGGCTTCCAGCCATTCTCCTGCCTCAGCGTCCCCGGGTAGCTGGGATTAAAGGAACCCACCACCAGACCTGGCTGATTTTTGTATTTGTAGCGGAGATGGAGTTTCACCATGTTGGCCAGGCTGGTCTCGAACTCCTGACCTCAGGGGATGCACACGCCTCGGCCTCTCAAAGTGTTGGGATTACAGGCGTCAGCCATTGTGTGACGTAATATTTTCTGTAGAGTTGGGGATCTCACTCTGTTGCCCAGGCTGGCCTCAAAGTCCTGAGCTCAGGCGATCCTCCTGCCTCGGCCTCCCTAAGTCTTGGGGTAACAGGTGTGAGCCTCTTGTCCGGCTGGAGAATCACCTGAACCCGGCAGGTGGACGTTGCAGCCGGGATGGGTCACTGCACTCCAGCCTGGGCGAGAACCGAGACTCCGCCTCAAAAAAAAAAAGCTTACCCCAAAACATTCATTGATGAGAGCTTTCTGTGACCCAGGCTGGAGTCCTGTGTGACCTCAGCTCATTACAACCTCCGCCTCCCGGGTTCAAGCGATCCTCCTGCCTCAGCCTCCCGAGTAGCTGGGATCACAGGCGCCCGCCACCATGCCCGGCTAATTTTTGTATTGTTAGTAGACACGGGGTTTCCCATGTTGGCCAGGCGGGTCTAGAACTCCTGACCTCAGGTTTTCCGCCCACGTCGGGTTCCCAAAGTCTCGGGATGACAGGCATGAGCCTCCGCGTCCGGCTGGAGCCTGCTTTCTTATTGGTAGGGAGTCCTGTAGCCTTTGGGTGTTGGTGAGCACAGATTAGGCGCCTGTTGTATGCACACTGACCCCCCTGCGAACCCATTCAGAAACGTCTCACCTCATCTCTGCATCCTGAAGCTCTCGGGGGACCCACACCTCCTTCTGCACCCCCGAAGGAGCCCCTGTCTGAGCCAGAGACAGGCCGCCAGAAACACTGTCCCCCTCTCCCGCCCCCGGGAGGCTGCCGCTCACCTGAGCTGGGCCCCGGCCAGCCGGACACGGAGGGTGAGGACCTGCTCTCCCCGTGGCCTTCAACACGGCCGCGTCGAGCTCAGCCTTCAGCTCCTGGAGCCCTTGCCCCAGCAGGGCAGACACGGGTACGACGTTCGGTTCCGTGGGGTGGTAGCCTGCGAGGGCGGGGAGGGCACAGACTCCGCTCAGCCTCGGGGCGGCAGGCCGGCACAAAGCAGGGGTCCCTGGAGTCAGCCGCCCGCGGGCACAGCCTGGGGGAAGCTCCCGGTGTCCCGAGTGTCACCACTGAGGTTCAGATGAGGAGAGGGGGACGTCTCCCCATGCGGGTTCAGCACACGACAGGGGGAGGAGACGTTTGTGGAAAGCAGGGTCCCCAGAGTCAGCTGCCCGCGAGACACGGCCTGGGGCAGCAACCTCTACCTCCTGGGTTCAACCAGTTCTCCCTGCCTCAGCCTGCGTGCCAGCTGTTAGCAGGTCACACGAGGGCAGGGTCTCCAGCGCCTGCAGGGGAAGGCGTGAGGCGTGTGCGGGCGCCAGGGCCGGACTCACCCGGGCACTAGGTCCACCTTGTTGTGAACCTCTAGCATGGAGTCCAGGAGCGGGGCGGGCAGCTGCAGGCCACGCAGCGTGGACACGACGCTGGCTTTCTGGAGCTCCGCCTCGGGGTGGCTGACGTCCTCACGTGCAGGATTAGGTCCTACAAGGGGCCGGGCGTACGCTCAGAGCCCCGAGCCCCCAAGCTCTGCTACCCAGGCTGGAGTGCAATGGCACGATCTCGGCTCACTGCAACCTCCATCTCCCGGGTTCAAGCGATTCTCCTGCCTCAGCCGCCCCGAGTAGGGTGGATTTACAGGCACCTGCCACATGCCTGCCTTTTTTTTTTTTTTTGTATTTTTAGCAGAGACGGGGTTTCACCATGTTGGCCAGGCTGGTCTCGAACCCCTGACCTCGAATGATCCGCCCGCCTCGGCCTCCCACAGTGCTGGGATTACAGGCGTGAGCCGCTGTCTGACTCTCTGTACACGGGCTCAAACACGGTGGCTGAGTGTGGGTGAGGCTGGGCCACCGCTCAGCCTCTGCCCCGGGGACAAGGGAGGCTGGGGGGACACTAAGTCTGAGGCCGAGGAGGCAGTTGTTATTCTGCCCCCGAGTGGTGTGGGTGTCCCGGAGCCTGGCCCCTGGTCCGATGGGCATCCGAGAGCCGGCCCATTGGCTGACGGGGCGTCTGAGAGACAGTCCCTGGTCTGAGTGGGTATCCGAGAGCCCAGCCTCTGGGTTGATGGGGTGTCCGAGGGCCAGCCCCTGGTCCGAGATGGGTCTGAGACCCTGGCCCCTGTCTCAGTGTGTCTGAGACCCTGGCCCCTGCTCTGAGTGGGTGTCTGACACCCCCGGGCCCTGGTTCGAGTAGGTGTCAGATGTTCGGGGCTACTGGGCTGAGTGGGTGTCTCAGACCCCGGCCCTTGGTCCGAGTGGGGTCTGACACCCCGGCCCGTCTGAGTGGGTGTCCAACATCCAGGCCCGTGGTCTAAGTGCGTGTCCGAGACCCCACCCCCTGGTCTGAGTGGGGTCTGAGACCCCAGCTCCTGGTCCGAGTGCCCGGCCCTTGGGCTTAGTGGCTGTCCGAGAGCCCAGCCCCCGCAGCCCCGACTCACCGAGTGGGCCACGTCTTCCAGGGTGGCGGAGAAGGACTCGATGAGGCCGTGTGGCAGCTGGGACAAGACCCAATGGTGTCCACGTACAGGACGGGTCAGGCGTGAGGGCAGCGTGCCCGCGTGGGCCGTGACGTCCAGCGTGGCAAACAGCTGGTCCCGTGGCTGTAGGGCGGTGTCTCCCGTCAGCGCCTTGATCAGTGTGGTCTTCCCTGGGAGGGCGTGGAGGTCAGGGCTGGAGGAACCCGTGGGTTCCACTCCCCCGGAGCCACACCCAGGCCCTCGGAGTGGAGACTACAGCACGCTTTTGGGCGGCGGCACCCCGGGTGACCCTGGTCCAGACACGATGTGTGGGACCATGCCACCGTGGCTCTCTCAGGCCGGATGCAGCAGGACCGCCGTGTAGACACAGGGGAGCTGGTGGTGTAGACAGGTGGGCGTGAGATGGTGTGCATGGGAGCGGGGCCGTCTGTGTAAGATCTGGAAGATGCATAGATGGTAGGACAGTGTAGACGGGTGGTGATGGTGTGGACGGGAGGATGGTGTAGATGGAGGGAGCTGGTGATGTGGACGGGTGGGTGTGTGGTTGGGGTGGTGGCATAGACGGTGTGGTGGTGGTGGTGTGGACGGGAGGATGGTGTAGATGGAGGGAGGTGGTGGTGTGGATGGGTGGGTGTGTGGATGGTGTGGTAGTGCTGTGGATGGGAGGATGGGGTCCGTGGCATCGTCACCACAGCTGCTGTACCCACCACAGAGACCACGGGACCCCCTTCCCCTGGGTGAGTCCTCACTGTAGCTGGTGTACCCAACCAAGAGACCATGGGAATGCCCTCTGCTGGACGATTCTCAGCACAGTTGGTGTACCACCCACGGAGAGCACGGGGACCCCCTCCCCTGGGCACATGCTCACCACAGTTGCTGTACCCCTCACGGAGACCACGGAACCCTCTCCCCTGGGCACATGCTCACTGCAGTTGGTGTAGCACCCAGGGAGACCACGGAACCCCCTTCCCTGGGAGCATACTCACCGCAGTTGGTGTACCACCCACAGAGACCACGGGACCCCTCCCTGGGCGCATGCTCACCACAGTTGGTGTACCCCCCCACAGGAGACCACGGAACCCTCTCCCCTGGGCGCATGCTCACCGCAGTTGGTGTACCCCCCACAGAGACCACGGGACCCCCTCCCCTGGGCGCTTGCTCACCACAGTTGGTGTACCCCCCACAGAGACCACGGGACCCCTCCCCTGGGCACGTGCTCACCACAGTTGGTGTACCCCCAATGGAGACCACAGAACCCCCTCCCCTGGGGGGAGTGCTGACCACAGTTGCTGTACCCCCCACGGAGACCACGGAACCCCCTCCCCTGGGCGTGTGCTCATCACAGTTGCTGTACTCCCCACGGAGACCACGGAGCCCCCTCCCCTGGGCGTGTGCTCACCACAGTTGCTGTACCCCCCATGGAGACCACAGAACCCCCTCCCCTGGGGGAGTGCTCACCACAGTTGCTGTACCCACCACGGAGACCACGGAACCCCCTCCCCTGGGCGTGTGCTCACCACAGTTGCTGTACCCACCACGGAGACCACGGAACTCCCTCCCCCTGGGCCGTGTGCTCACCACAGTTGGTGTACCCCACCACGGAGACCACGGAACCCCCTCCCCCTGGGCGTGTGCTCACCACAGTTGCTGTACCCCCCACGGAGACCACGGAACCCCCTCCCCTGGGCGGTGTGCTCACCACAGTTGGTGTACCCCCCACGGAGACCACGGAACCCCTCCCCTGGGCGTGTGCTCACCGCAGTTGGTGTACCCCCCACGGAGACCACAGAACCCTCTCCCCTGGGGGGATGCTCACTGCAGTTGGTGTACCCCCCCACAGAGACCTACGGGACCCCCTTCCCTGGGCGTGTGCTCACCACAGTTGGTGTACCCAGGGACCACGGAACCCCCTTCCCTTGGGGGGATGCTCACCACAGTTGGTGTACCCCACCACGGAGACCACAGAACCCCTCCCCTGGGCGTGTGCTCACCACAGTTGCTGCTACCCCCCACGGAGACCACAGAACCCCCTCCCCTGGGGGTGTGCTCACCACAGTTGGTGGACCCCCCACGGAGACCACGGAACCCCCTCCCCTGGGGGAGTGCTCACCACAGTTGGTGTACCCCCCACGGAGACCACAGAACCCCCTCCCCTGGGCGTGTGCTCACCACAGTTGGTGTACCCACCACGGAGACCACAGACCCCCCTCCCCTGGGGGAGTGCTCACCACAGTTGCTGTACCCCCACGGAGACCACAGAACCCCCTCCCCTGGGGTGTGCTCACCACAGTTGGTGTACCCCACCACGGAGACCACAGGGAACTCGCGCCTGGTGCGCTGCCGCCGCAGCAGGTGCCTCTTCTTCGGAGCCCGTCCAGGGCCTTCCTGATCTTGGTCTCCTTCTCTTTCAGGAGACGCTGCTGCAGCTGCATGAACGATTCTCCTAAAAACACCCAAGATGGCGGGGCGGTGAGCCAGGCCGGGAAGGCGCGGGAGCGGGCGGTGCCACTGAGGGTCCGCGGGGGCTCGGGGGCATATCCTCCTGCTGTAGCGTTTAGGGACCAGCCGCATTCCCAGCAGTGGCCCTAACGGTGTCCTGTTCCGTGAGAAAGGGGCTGCGCTCGGCCAGGCGCGGTGGCTCACGCCTGTCATCTGGCACTTTTGGAGGCCGAGGTGGACAGATCACGAGGTCAGGAGTTCGAGACCAGCCTGGCCAATGTGATGAAACCCCATCTCCGCTAAAAATACAAAAATTAGCCGGGCATGGTGGTGTGCACCTGTAGTCCCAGCTACTCGGGAGGCTGAGGCGGGAGAATTGCTTGAACGCGAGAGGCGGAGGTTTCAGTGAGCTGGGATCATGCTACTGCACTCCAGCCTGGGCAAGAGCCAGACTCCATCTCAAAAATAAAAAGAAAGTAAAGGCTTGAGCACTACAGAGGCTTCTAAGCGGGGCACGGCCTGGGCGTCATCGTGAGGGCGCTCAATGGGGCCCCTTCGGCATCCTAAGTCCCAGAACCTGGGAATGGGACCTGCTTTGGAAATACCATCTTTGTAGGATCTCAAGACATCATCCTAGGTTAGGGTTGCGCCTGAATGCAAAGATCCATGTCCTTCTTAAAAGGCAGAGGCTGGAGTGATGTGGCCGCCAGCCAGGGACACCAGGCGCCCCCAGGAGCTGGGAAAGGCAGGAGCCTCTGGAGGCTTTTGGTCTCCAGGATGGGCGTGCACAGGTGCTGCACCCGGCCCGAGTTACCTGAGCCCATGATGTAGCGGGGAGCCGGATCCTCCTCGGTGAAGGTGGGCGACGTCCCTTTTCAGGTTCGATCTGGTGTGGGAACAGGAGGGGTTCACTCTCCAGGGAAGCTCTCTCCCTCCCAGCAGAGGTAGAGGTGAAGGTGAAGTAGGCCGCAAGCCCAGGACACCTGGAGCCCCCAGGAGCTGGGAGAGGCAGGAGGGTCCTCCCCGAGAGCTTCTGGAGGGAACTGGATGATTCCATTTTAATGGGTTAAATAGTGATGCCCCAAAATAGATGTTTATGTCTTGTTCCCCACAGCCTGTGAATGGGACGTTATTTAGAAATAAGGTCTCTGCAAATGTAATTAGTTAAGGATCTTGAGATGAGGTGAGATTAGCGTGAGCCTTAAATCCAATGACAGGTGTCCTCCTAGGAGACAGAAGAGGAGGGCTGGGCACAGTGGCACACGTCTGTAATCCCAGCACCTTGGGAGGCCAAGGCAGGCAGATCACAAGGTCAGGAGATCAAACCATCCTTGCCAAGAGATCAAACCATCCCAGCCAACATGGTGAAACCACGTCTCTACTAAAATATAAAAAAACTAGCCGTGCTTGGTGGTGGAGCCTGTAGTTCCAGCTACTTGGGAGGCTGAGGCAGGAGAATCGCTTGAACCTGGGAGGTGGAGTTTGCAGTGAGCTGAGATCCAGCCACTGCACTCCAGCCTGGTTGACAGGGCAAGAGTCTGTCTCAAAAAAAAAAAAAGAGACAGACACGGAGGAGAAGGCCATGTGGAAATAGACGCAGAGACTGGAGTGATGTGGCCGCAAGCCCAGGACACCTGGAGCCCCCAGGAGCTGGGAGGGGCAGGGAGGGTCCTCCCCGAGAGCTTCTGGAGGGGAACTGGATGATTCCATTTTAATGGCTTAAATAGTGATGCCCCAAATAGATGTTTATGTCTTGTTCCCTAGGACCTGTGAATGGGACGTTATTTAGAAATAAGGTCTCTGCAAATGTAATTAGTTAAGGATCTTGAGATGAGATCACCCTGGATTACCGTAGGTCTCAAATCCAATGACAAGTGTCCTTCTAAGAGACGAGGAGAATCAGACACAGAGGAGGAACCTACGTGAAGATGGAGGCAGCCACAAGCCAAGGACACCTGGCGCCCCCCAGGAGCTGAGAGAGGCAGGAAGGAGCCTCCCCTTTGGCCTCCAGAGGGAAGTGGATACAACTTAGTGGACTGAACAGTAGCACCCAGAAAGATCTGTCCACATCCTAAAGGCCAGAACCTGTGAATTAGGGGGGCCTCCGGACGGAAGGGAGGAGCTGGCGTTGGGGCCCCACTGGGTGTGTAGCTCACGCGTTGTGAGTGAGATGCATCCCAGGCCGAGGGGACCTACGTAGCGGGGGAGCAGGGTGGGGTGGGAGACAGCACCCCCCACGGTGCTTTTCTTCCTGTCATATAACCCCAGAACCACCACACATGAGTACAGAACAGAGGGGCTGCAGGGTGGGCGTGATGGTTGGCCTGGGCGTCCCGAGGTACCTGAGGAGCGGGATCTCTGCCAGGGCGACCTGCAGCCGGGCCTCCTTCGTGCGGGCGTTGCAGCGGAAAATGTGCAGGACGACGGTAAGCGGTCAAACACCTCCACACCCCAGGCGGCTTCCAGTTCTTTCTAGAGAAGGAAAGAGCGACCCAGGCGCGGCGGCTCACGCCTGCAATCCCAGCACTTTGGGAAGCCGAGGCTGGTGGATCATGAGATCGGGAGTTCAAGACCAGCCTGGCCAACACGATGAAACCCCATCTCTACTAAAGATATAAAAATTAGCCGGGCGTGGTGGCGGGCGCCTGTGATCCCAGCTACTCGGGAGGCTGAGGTAGCAGAATCGCTTGAACCCGGGAGGCGGAGGTTGCAGTGAGCTGAGATCGTGCCACTGCCCTCCAGCTTGAGTGACAGAGTGAGACTCTGTCAAAAAAAAAAAAAAAAAAAAAGGGAAGAGCAAATGAGAAGCCACAGGGGAAGGCCCAGGCCCTGGTGGCCAGCCTCACAGGGAGGAGGACGTTCCATCATGCCTTAAAGCCACTATCACCCGTCTGGCCCCTGCCTGGCAGGATGCTCTGGCGTCCACTCCTTCACCGCGTGGAGCGTGGGAGCAAACAGAGCAAAGCCACGTTCTGGGATACCTTGGTCGGGGCAGCCATCCTCTCCACATTCAGGAAGACACACGTGATGTCCGGAGATCTTCGGATCCTCTCTAAAGAAAGGGGGTTCCCCGTCAGAGGCCGGCCGTCCAGGCCTGTGGACTGTGAAACGAGCCACGAGCCCTTTGTGGGGTGCACCATGGAGGGCGCAGTTCACACACGTCCCCCGACTTCCTGAGCACCAGACCCAGGATCCAGCAAATCAGCGTCGGAGGGGTCTGTCTCTAGGGGTGTGTTTCACGTACACAGACGTGTACACGGTGAACACATCCCGTCGGAGACACACACAAGGTAAACATCCCCAACAGGGACACACACATCTCTCACACACACACACACACACATACACGGTAAACTCATCCCAGCACAGACACACACACACACACACACACACACACACACACACACACACAGGGGGAGCACATCCTGACAGGGACAGACACATGTACACACACACACAACCCTCACAGTGAACACATCCCGACAGGGACAGACACATCACACACACACACACACGAGGAACACATCCCAGTGGGGGACACACACACACACACACACACACGGGGAACACATCCCAACAGGGACAGACACACTCACACACACACACACACACACACACACACACACACACACACAGGGGACACATCCCAGTGGGGACACACACACACACACACACGGTGAACACATCCCAACAGGGACAACACATCTACACACACACACACACACACACACACACACACACACACAGGGAACACATCCCAGTGGGGACACACACACACGGTGAACACATCCCAACAGGGACAGACACATCACACACACACACACACACGGGGAACACATCCCAGTGGGGGACACACACACACAGTGAACACATCCCAACAGGGACTGACACATGTACACACACACACACAGGGTGAACACATTCTAACAGGGACAGACACATCTACACACACACACACACACACACACGGGGAACACATCCTGACAGGGACAGAGACGTGTACAGACACACACACAATGAACACATCCAGATAGAGACACACACACACGCACAATGGACACATCCTGGTGAGGACTCACACAGACACATGGTGCACACATCCTAGTGGGGACACACACACACACACACAAATACAGTGAACACATTCTGACAGGGACACTCGCACACACATGCACACAGACATGCACAGCATACAGACCCCGGAGGGAAGACACACACATCCCAGTGGGGGACACACACACACACACACACACACATGGTGAATACACGGTGGGCCACACACACACACACACACAGACATGGTGAACACATCCTGACAGGGGACAGACACATGTACACACACACACACACACACACACACGGTGAATACATCCCAGTGGGGGACACACACACACACGGTGAACACATCCTGACAGGGACAGACACCTGTACACACACACACACACACACGGTGAACACATCCTGACAGGGGACAGACACCTGTACACACACACACACACACACACACACACGGTGAACACATCCTGACAGGGACAGACACCCGTACACACACACACACACACGGTGAACACATCCTGACAGGGGACAGACACCTGTACACACACACACACGGTGAACACATCCTGACAGGGACAGACACCTGTACACACACACACACACACACACACACGGTGAATACATCCTGACAGGGACAGACACCTGTACACACACACACACACACACACACACACACTGAACACATCCTGACAGGGACAGACACCCTCACACACACACACACACACACACACACACGGTGAACACATCCTACAGGGACAGACACCTGTAACACACACACACACGGTGAACACATCCTGACAGGGGACAGACACCTGTACACACACACACACACACACGGTGAATACATCCTGACAGGGACAGACACCCGTAACACACACACACACACGGTGAACACATCCTGACAGGGACAGACACCTGTAAACACACACACACACACACACACACACACACGGTGAATACATCCTGACAGGGGAGAGACACCTTACACACACACACACACGGTGAACACATCCTGACAGGGACAGACACCTGTACACACACACACACACACACACACAGTGAACACATCCTACAGGGACAGACACTTGTAAAAAACACACACACACACACACACACAGGGGAACACACGGTTGGCCAGACAGACACACACACAGACATGGTGAACACATCCCAGCGCGGATGAGATGCCTCTGAGTCAGGCTCTGAAGCAGACTCCCACCTGGGCTAGTTAGCAGGTTAGTTAGTAGTAGTAACAGTAGTTAGTAGGGTCTTCCTCAGTCTGCATCGGAAGCACAAAGGCCCCACGCAGGACCCCACCCTAAGAGAGTGCGTGGACTGGGGACACAGGTCCAGCCTCCCATCTCTCCGGCTCCCACTGACGTGGGCTCCCAGCTCACCTGGGCCAGCCACCCATGGGGGCCGCTTCCCTCTGGCCCAGCGAGATCCCCGTCCTTCCATGCGTCTGGGTTGAATGTTCTCGGGAGCAGCGGACGTGAAAGCAGGTTTGGGGAAGGGGCAGGTGTGGACGGACTCACCTGTCAGGCGCTCAAAGTTCCCTTTGCCAAAGACGAGCTTCTTGTCCGGCGTTCTGGTGGACACCACCATCGTCTGCACCACGGACCAGCCGTCCAGCGTGTGTACCAGTGCTGTGGCCTCTGCTACCTGCCACTCAGCTGTGGGAACACAAGGGCCACCGTGAGGGACGCTTCCTTTTGGGGTAGGCCCGGGGCCCCATCCACACCTGCCTGGGGTGGCCTCCTCCTGGCCTTGACCATAGGGCCTCTAAGTAGGAATCTTGGCCAGGGAACGACGCTGCAGTCACCACAGGACATGAGGGCTCCCCACCCTGCCTTATATAAGATTTGGGCTCCAGGCGGACGCAGCAGGGAACTGGGGAGCTAGGGGTGCTCAGGGATGACTCAGGAACCATGGGCAGGGTTGGGGGTAGAGGCAGGACGTCTGGGCGCTGTTCTGAGCAGTTTGGGGCTTCCGCTGTCCCCAAGAGTTGCCCATTTTGGAAAACACCCATGAAGGAAAACCACTCATCGGCTACAGGGTCTTCCAAGGGAGATGTCCACATTCTTGAGACTCTGGCACCTGCAGTGACTTAGGGATTTGGATTTCGTCCTGGGGGAGTGGGGCGGGGACTCGACACACATGGTCTGCTGGACGCCCCCCATTCCCTGAGCCCAAAAACACCGTGCCTACCTCGAACCCAGGAGAAGAGAAACGGGGTCTCAGCACCAAGACCCGGTCCACCTCACCCCGCCCCACCTCAACTCACCCCACCCCACTGCACCCCACGGGCTCCTCCCCATAAGCTCCGCCCCTAGCCCTTTCACCCATAGGCTCCTCCCCCCGAAGCCCCGCCCACACACTTCTACCTGAGATCCTCCCCTCCTCCCCATAAGCCCCGCCCTTTCACCATGAGCTCCTCCCCCGAAGCCCCGCCCTGCACCTCCAACTAGGAAATCCTCCCCTTAGAGCCCCGCCCCGCATCACCATCCATGAGCTCCCCCTCAGAGCCACGCCCCTTCAGAGCCACGCCCCTTCAGAGCCACGCCCTTGCATCTCCACCCATCAGATCCTCGCCCTCTGAAGCCGCGCCCCCTTCGTCGCCACTTGAGATCCTCCCCTCAGAGCCGGCCCCTGCGTCTCCACCTATGAGTCTCCCGTCAGAGCCCCGCCCCTATACCTCCACCTATGAGATCGTCGCCTCGGCGACCCGCCCCTGCGCCTCCACCTATGAGCTTGTCCCCAGAGCCCCGCCCCCGAATCTCCACCTATGAGAGCGTCCCCCTCAGCGCCCCGCCCCTGTGCCTCCACCAATGAGACACTCCCCGCAGGCGCCCGCCCCCAGATCGCCAGCTCCTGTCTCCTCCCCGGCAACCCCCGCCGCGGTCACCTCGCGTCATTTGCGGCTTCCCTGGGCCCCACTTGACATCAGGGTGGACCAGACACACGCGCTGGTTCCCCGCCGGTAGCAGAGGCTCCCTGTGCAGCAGCTCCTCCTCTGTGTCCTCTTCCGCGTCTTCCGGCTCCTCCTCGTCCTCTCCCGCGCAGCTTCGGCCGCCGTCCGCTCGCAGGCCCCGCCCTCGGCCCCATGGCCCCTCCAGATTCCCGGGGCCCCCGCGGCCGACAGCTGCGAGCCCGCGCGTGGGGCAGGATGGCGCGGGTGGCCTCGGTGCCGGGCGGCCGCGGCACACGCAGGAGAGCCGGAGCCCCGGGCGTACGGCGGCCCGCAGGGCCCACATGGCGCGTGGAGCGGCTGCGCGATGGGGCGGGGCTGCTCACGGGCCACTCCTCGTCACATGCTCGTGATTGGCGTGCGGACGGGACGGGCTCCCCCAGCGCGGCGCCCCGGCACGGGGCGTGCTCATTGGTCGGCCCGCATCACGTGCTGGTGATTGGCATGCGGTCGGGGCGGCTCCCCAGCGCCCTGCCCTGGCAAGGGGCGTGCTCCTCATTGGTAGTCCGCATCACGTGGTGGTGATTGGCGTGCGGTCGGGGCGGCTCCCCAGCGCCTCGCCCTGGCAAGGGTCGTGCTCCTCATTGGTCGTCCCGCATCACGTGCTGGTGATTGGCGTACGGCCGGGGAGGCTCCCCAGCGCCTTTCCCACGGCACGGGGCGTGCTCCTCATTGGTCGTCCCGCGTCACGTGGTGGTGATTGGCGCGTGGCCCGGGCGAGGGGGCGGGACCGAGCCGCTCTTTGTTCCGCGTGGGCCGCTCCCGGCGGACCCAGCGCCAGCTGCAGTCCTTGCCTTGGTGGGTGCCGGAGCCCGAGTCTCCACGGTGCTGCTGTCACCCACCGAGCCCTCGCTTCCGTCCCGCGCGGGGTGGGGGTCCAAGTGCGATTGCAAGGTCCCCAACGCCGCTCAGGGTTCCCCGCGTCTGTCTTGGGGGCTGGAGTCCCACCCTGGGGGTCCCGACGCCGTTCAGGGGGCCCCACGTCTGTCTTGAGGGCTTGAGTCGTGCGTTGGGGGGCCCTGATGCAGTCCGGGGGTCCCCACGTCTGTCTTGGGGGCCTGAGTCGGGCTGTGGGGGTCCCGGACGCCGCCCAGGAGTCCCCCACGTCTGCTTTGGGGGTTCGAGTCTCGCCCTCGGGGTCCCGGACGCCGGCCAGGGGTGCCCCCGTCTGCCTTGGGAGCTTGAGTCCGGCTCTGGGGGTCCCGGACGCCGTCCAGGGGTCCCCCACGTCTGTCTTGGGGGCCTGAGTCGGGCTCTGGGAGTCCCCGACGCCGCTCGGGGGTCCCTGCGTCCCTTGGGGGTTCGAGTATCGCCCTGGGGGTCCTGGACGCCTCTCAGGAGTCTCCACGTCTGCTTTGGTGGTTAAGTTCCGCTCTGGGGGTCCCGGGTGCCGCCCAGGAGTCCTCGCGTCTGCTTTGGGGGTTCGAGTCTCGCCCTGGGGGTCTCGGACGCCGGCCAGGGGTCCCCCCGTCTGCCTTGGGGCTTGAGTCCAGCTCTGGGGGTCCCGGACGCCGTCCAGGGGTCCCCCACGTCTGTCTTGGGGCCTGAGTCCAGCTCTGGGGGTCCCGGACGCCGTCCAGGAGTCCCCATGTCTGTTGGGGGCCTCCCAGGAGTCCCCACGTCTGCTTTGGGGGTTAAGTACCGCTCTGGGGGTCCCGGACGCCGCCCAGGAGTCCCCGCGTCTGCTTTGGGGGTTCGAGTCTCGGCCAGGGATCCCCCCGTCTGCCTTGGGGACTTGAGTCCAGCTCTGGGGGTCCCGGACGCTGCCCAGGAGTCCCCGCGTCTGCTTTGGGGGTTCGAGTCTCACTCTGGGGGTCCCGGACGCCGGCCAGGGGTCCCCCCGCTGCCTTGGGGGCCTGAGTCGAGCTCTGGGGGCCCCAGACGCCGCCCGGGGGTCCCCGCGTCTGCATTGGGGGCTTGAGTATCGCCCTGGGGGCCCTGGACGCCGCCTGGGGGTCCTCAGGTCTCTCTTGGGGGTTCGAGTCTCGCCCTGGGGGGGGGTCCCGGACGCCTCCCAGGAGTCCCCACGTCTGCTTTGGGGGTTAAGTCCCGTTCTGGGGGTCCCGGACGGCTCCCAGGAGTCCCCGCGTCTGCCTCGGGCCTCGAGTCCAGTCCGGGGGTCCCTGAGTCTACAGTGGAGGCTGGAGTCCAGCCCTGAGGGTCTTCACTGCTGCCTGGGGGGCTTGGAAGGGATCCAGGGAGGCTGAGTCCAGCCTGGGGAGCTCCCGTGGAGGAGCTCTGAGGGGGGCAGGGGCTGGCCTGTGAGGTGCGTGGAAGATGAGGGTGGGTCCCCCAGTCCAGGGGAAAGTAAGAGTGTCCCGCAAACTGTTACGCGTGGTGTGCGAAGCGTCCCGCAGACCCAGCCCTCACCAGGAGGTCTTGCGTTTTTTTTTTTTTTTTTTTTTTTTTTTTTTAAAGATGGGGTTTCACCATGATGGCCAGGCTGGTCTTGAACTCCTGACCTCAGGTGATCCACCCACCTCGGCCTCCCACAGTGCAGGGATGACAGGTGTGAGCCACCGCGCCCGGCGGGGTCTTTCGTTTTTCAGGAAATCGGTTGTGGTTGGCATGTTCTGGAAGCGTCTGCAGGAAAATCGGGGCATTTTGGTATTTGAGGAGCGGCTGCTAAAACCCCTCATTGTGGGACCCCGGTATCCCAGCTGGTAATGACCCACCCGACAGCCCTCCAGGGTCTGGATTGGAGGCGTGAATGGTGACAGTTTCAGCCTGAAGTCCCTAGAAGGGACAGGTGACTGTAGCCTGCGCCTCGGAGAAAAGTAGCCTCCCCCTTTTCCTTCTGTGAAGGAGGCACTTGATTAGTTTAAATCACCTGGGTTTTCCGTTTTATCTCAGTTGGCCTCTGAATCTGTGTCCTCCAAACTCGTCTACCTTTTTTTTTTTTTTTAAACCTGGTTCTTTTTGCCGAGGCTGGAGTGCAATGGTGCGATGTCACTCACTGCAGCCTCCACCCCCCCAGGTTCAAGTGATTCTCCTGCCTCAGCCTCCCGAGTAGCTGGATTACAGGTGTGACCCATATCACACCTGCCTAATTTTTTTTTTTAAGGGAGTCTCACTCTGTCGCCCAGGCTGGAGTGCAGTGGCGTGATCTCAGCTCACTGCAACCTCCGCCCCCCAGGTTCAAGTGATTCTCCTGCCTCAGCCTCCCTGAGTAGCTGGGATTACAGGCGCCCACCACCACGCCCCGCTGATTTTTTGTATTTTAGTAGATACGGGGTTTCACCGTATTGGGCAAGATGTGTTCGATCTTGTGACCTTGTGACCCACCTGCCTCACCCTACCAAAGTGCTGGGATCACAGGCGTGAGCCACCGCGCCTGGCCTAATTTTTAGTAGAGATGGGGTTTCTCCATGTTGGCCAGGCTGGTCTCGAACTCCAGACATCAGGTGATCCACCCAGCCGGCCTCCCAAAGTGCTGGGATGACAGGCGTGAGCCACCGCGCCCGGCCTCCAGTGTGCCTTCTAAGGGAATAACTCGGCTTGCCTTTCTACATTATGTGGCAGTAGTTTTGAAGTACTGTGATGGAAACAGCAGGTAAGGTGGGCACACGTGGGGGAGGCTGAGGTGGGACAATCCCTGGAACCCAGGAGTTTGACACCAGCCTGGACAATGCAGTAAGACCCCATCTCTACCAAAAAAAAAAAAAGAAAGAAAGAAAGAAAAAATTAGCCGGGCGTAGTGGTGGCTGCCTGTGGTCCCAGCTACCCAGGAGGCTGAGGTGGGAGGATCGCTTGAGCCCAGGAGGTGGAGGCTGCAGTGAGCTTAGATTGCACCACTGCCCTCCAGCCTGGGTGGCCGAGTGACCGCCCATCTCAAGAACAAATGAAACACTAAGTGTCTGAGACCGGGGGACGGTGGCCCACGCCTGCAGTCCCAGCACTCTGAGGCCGAGGCAGGTGGATCACCTGAGGTCAGGAGTTTGAGACCAGCCTGCCCAGCATGCGGAAACGCCGGATCTACTAAGAATGCAGAATTACCAGGGCGTGCTGAATGGGATTTGGTATATTTAGCCCTAAGTGGGGACGTCGATTATTATTTTTTGAGATGGAGTTTCGCGCTCTCACCCAGCATGGAGTGCAGTGGCTCCATCTCGGCTCCCTGCAGCCTCCGCCTCCCGGGTTCAAGCGATCCTCCTGCCTCAGCCTCCTGAGTAGGTGGGACTATAGGGGCCTGGCGCCACGCCCGGCTAATTTGTCTATTTTTAGTAGAGACGCGTTTCAGCACATTGGTCAGGCTGGTCTCGAACTCCTGACCTCAAGTGATCCGGCTGCCTCGGTCTCCCAACCAAAGTGCTGGGATCACAGGCGTGAGCCGCCACGCCCGGCCGAACTCGGATTATTTTTAACTCTGCTGAACTCAGAGTTGGGCTTTGCCAGGGCAGCGCTGGACCGAGGCCTCTCCTGGGCTCCGTCTTCCCTGTTCATAGACTGAGAGACGGAATTAGAGCTTACAAGGTGCTGTGGGAGGGGCACTGGGTGTACCCAGGTGGTGAGCTCAGGGGTTAGGGGTGTGTGTCTGTTTGTGGGGGGTGTGTTTTCGTTCGGGGTGTGGGGGGGCGTGCGTAGGGAGTGTGTGTGGTGTGGGGGGGGGGTGTGTGTGGTTTATGGGTGTGGGTGTGCCGGGGGTGTGCGGTATGTGCATGTGGGGTGAGTGTGTGGGGTGCATGTATGGGGAAGATGCGGGAGGGGGGTATGTCTGTGTGTGGGGGGTGTGGCATGCAGAGTGTGTGGCATGCAGGGGTGTGTGGCATGCAGGGGTGTGCGGTGTGGGGCTGTGTGTATGTGGGGGGTGCATGTGTGGGGGATGGTGTTGTGGGGTCGGTGGGTGTGGGGGCAGAGGATGTGCTGTGTGGTGGTGTGGGGGGCAGAGGATGTGGTGTGGGGTGTGTGTACACGTGTCTGGGGAGGAGTTTTGGGATGTTGGGTGTGGGGTGGGTGTGGGGATGTGTGGTGGGTGTGCTGGGCAGGGGGTGTGGGGTGGTTGTGTGTGGTGCGTGTGGGGGCGTGTGTGGTAGGTGTGTGTGGGGTATGTGTTGGGGGGGCTGTGTGGGGTGGTGGGGTGTGGGGTTGTGTGAGGTGTGGGGTGGGTGGGTGTGCGGGGTGGGTTTGCTGGGGGGGGGTGTGTGAGTGGATGTGTGTGTGGGGGGGGGATGTGTGTGTGGAGAGTGTACGGGGTGTGGGGTGTGTGTGGGGGGGTGTGTTCGCTGTGTGGGTGTGGTCTGTGTGTGGGTTTGCGTGTGTGTGGGTTTGTGTGCCTGTGGGTGTGTGTGGTTCGTGTGTGGGTGTGTGTGCGTGTGGCCCGTGTGGCCCATGTGTGGCCCTGTGTGTGGCTTTGTGTGTGTGTAGTGGTTAATATCCTTCAGCATCTGGTTCCCGTGCCCCCTGAGCCACGGCGAGGGGGATGGGGGGCAGGCAGAAGGAAGGTCAGTGAGTGAGTTCACGAAGCCACCACGCAGACCCTGAGCCTGTCCCGGGTCCTTTCGAGGGTGAGCTCTGGGGTGAGGGGGACACGTGGGTTGCGGGGGGCGGGTGAGTCGCAGACAGAGCCGGCTCGGGGCTTGGGCGCCACCTGGTGTCCACTCGGGCACTCACAGCCGAGTCGTTTCTGTGCCTCGTCTTATTTTTAGGGATAAAAAGCCACGTGGCTCAGGCCTATAATCCGAACACTCTGGGACAGCAACGCGGGAGGATCGCCTGGGGTCGGGAGTTCGAGACCAGCCTGGCCAACACAGCGAGACCCTCTTCTCTGTAAGAAACTCTTAAAAATTAGCCAGGGGCGTGGCGGCTCACATGTGCAATCCTAGCACTTTGGGAGGCCGAGGCGGGCGGATCACCTGAGCTTGGGAGTTCGAGACCAGCCTGACCAACATGGTGAAACCCCGTCTCTAATAAAAACACAAAAAGTAGCCGCGCGTGGTGGCAGGTGCCTGTAATCCCAGCTACTCAGGACGCTGAGGCAGAGAATCACTTGAACGCGGAAGGCAGAGATTGAAGTGAGCTGAGATCGTGAAACTGCACTCCAGCGTGAGTGACAGACGGACACTTCAGCTCCCCCTTCCCCCACACGCGCTCCCCCCTCCCGCCACACGCGCTCCGCCCCGCGCTCCCCCGCCACACGCGCTCCCCCCCGCCACACGCGCTCCCCCCCCGCCACACGCGCTCCCCCTCCCGCCCACGCGCTCCCCCCCCCCCGCAACACGCGCTCCCCCTCCCGCCACACGCGCTCCCCCCTCCCGCCACACGCGCTCCCCCTCCCGCCACACGCGCTCCGCCCTCCCCCACACGCGCTCCCGCCCTCCCCCACACGCGCTCCGCCCTCCCCCACACGCGCTCCGCCCCTCCCCCACACGCGCTCCGCCCCTCCCGCCACACGCGCTCCGCCCTCCCGCACACGCGCTCCGCCCTCCCGCCACACGCGCTCCGCCCTCCCGCCACACGCGCTCCCCCCCCGCCACACGCGCTCCCCCCCCCCCACACGCGTTCCCCCCGCCACACGCGCTCCCCCGCCACCCCCTCCCCCCCGCCACACGCTCCCCCCCCCCCACCACACGCTCCCCCCACTCCCCCACCACACGGTCCCCCCTCCCCCACCACACGCTCCCCCTCCCCCACACACGCTCCCTCCTCTCCCCACACAGGCTCGCCCCACATACGCTCCCCACACCCACGGCCCCTGCACAGTCTCCCCCGTGCGTGCACCCCGAACCCCCTCCCACACCCCCGCACGTACACACCCCCACCCGCCCCCTACAAGCACACAGCGCACACACCCACGCAAACACCCCCCCCACCCCCCCCCCCCCCACCCGCCCCACCCGCCCCACCCGCCACCACACTGCACTCCAGCCGGGGCAAGCCACCTGTCCACCAGCGCTGCCCTCCCAGTGGTTTTGGGAGATGGGGGGAGGGGAACAGGGGTGTTAACTTTGTTGCTAATAAGGTGGTGAATATCTTTTTTTTTTTCCCTTTTTGAGGCAGAATTTCGCTCTTGTCTCCCAGGCTGGAGTGCGGGCACAATCTCACATCCCCGCAACCTCCGCCTCCCGGTTCGAGCGGCTTCCCCGTCCAAGCCTCCCGAGTAGCTGGGATGACAGGCCCGCAGCAACACAGCGCCTCATTTTTGTATTTTTAGTAGAGATGGGGTTTCACTGTGTTGGCTGGGATGGTCTCGATCTCGTGACCTCCTGATCCAGCCGCCCGCCTCGGCCTCGCAAAGTGCGGGTATTACAGGCGTGAGCCACTGAGCGTGGCAGAGAAGAGAGTTTTTATCTCTGGAACGGCTTACAGGGAGAGAGCCTGGAGATGACCCCCAGAGAGTTTTATCTCTGTAACTCCTTACAGGGGAGACAGCCTGGAGATGACCCCCAGAGAGTTTTATCTCTGTAACTCCTTACAGGGGACAGCCTGGAGATGACCCCAGAGAGTTTTATCTCTGTAACTCCTTACAGGGGGACAGCCTGGAGATGACCCCCAGAGAGTTTTATCTCTGTAACTCCTTACAGGGAGACAGCCTGGAGATGACCCCCAGAGAGTTTTATCTCTGTAACTCCTTACAGGGAGAGAGCCTGGAGATGACCCCAGAGAGCTTTATCTCTCTAACTCCTTACAGGGAGAGACCCTGGAGATGACCCCAGAGAGTTTTATCTCTGTAACTCCTTACAGGGGAGAGAGCCTGGAGATGACCCAGAGAGTTTTATCTCTGTAACTCCTTACAGGGGGGACAGCCTGGAGATGACCCCCAGAGAGTTCTCTCTCTCTAACTCCTTACAGGGAGACAGCCTGGAGATGACCCCCAGAGAGTTTTATCTCTGTAACTCCTTACAGGGAGACAGCCTGGAGATGACCCCCAGAGAGTTTTATCTCTGTAACTCCTTACAGGGAGACAGCCTGGAGATGACCCCCAGAGAGTTTTATCTCTGTAACTCCTTACAGGGAGAGAGCCTGGAGATGACCCCAGAGAGTTTTATCTCTGTAACTCCTTACAGGGAGACAGCCTGGAGATGACCCCCAGAGAGTTTTATCTCTGTAACTCCTTACAGGGAGAGAGCCTGGAGATGACCCCCAGAGAGTTTTATCTCTGTAACTCCTTACAGGGAGAGAGCCTGGAGATGACCCCAGAGAGTTTTATCTCTGTAACTCCTTACAGGGAGACAGCCTGGAGATGACCCCCAGAGAGTTTTATCTCTCTAACTCCTTACAGGGAGACAGCCTGGAGATGACCCCCAGAGAGTTTTATCTCTGTAACTCCTTACAGGGGAGAGAGCCTGGAGATGACCCCAGAGAGTTTTATCTCTGTAACTCCTTACAGGGAGAGAGCCTGGAGATGACCCCCAGAGTTTTATCTCTGTAACTCCTTACAGGGGGAGAGCCTGGAGATGACCGCCAGGCCGACTGAAAATGCTGCGCAGGTTTCCAGGAGCCCACGTGCCTGCTGATGTAGGTCCGCCTGGCAGGTGCACTCCTGGGAAGACAGCGCACCTGCAGCACCCTGGGCTTGTGCAGCTGCCCGTCCTTCAGTTCTGTGAGCTGCTGCCCTCTGCTGACGAGACGGAAAAACACCTGCCGGCAGCCTGTGTTCTACAATCTGCGTTTATTCACAGCCCTTCAGGGAAGGCTTGGAGCCCAGTTACTTTGGGACTGACTTTTTGTGTTTTATTTTATTTTATTTTTATTTTTTTTGAGACGGAGTTAGTGTTTGAGACGGACTCTGGCTCCGTTGCCCAGGCTGGAGGGCAGTGCCGCCATCTCGGGTCACCGCCACCTCCGCCTCCTGGGTTCAAGGCATTCTCCTGCCTCGGCCTCCCCAGTAGGTGGGACTACGGGCCCCCTCCACCACGCCCGGCTAGTTTTGTGTTTTTAGTGCAGATGGGGTTTCCCCATGTCAGGCTGGACTCGATGTCCTGACCTCGTGACCCGCCCGCCTGGGCCTCCCAAAGTGCTGGGATGACAGACGGGAGCCTCCACGCCTGGCGGTAAATTCTCCTTCACAGGGAATCGACACTGAGGGTCTGGTCACATTTGTAAGTTGTTTTGTTCGTTGTCAGGAAGAAAAAAATGATGTGTTAGCATCAGAGTAGTCCACGCAGACAGCAACACAGAAGGAAACAGAAATCACTTATAATTAGATCTACAGACAGGAGCACTGATAAGATTTCGTTATGATGCCCAGGCACGGTGGCCCACGTCTGTCATGCCGGCACTTTGGGAGGCCGAGGTGGGAGGATCATGAGGTCAGGAGTTCGAGACCCGCCTGGCCAATGTGGTGAAACCCCGTCTCTACTAAAAGTACAAAAATTAGCCGGACATGCTGGTGGGCGCCTGTAATCCCAGCTACTCGGGAGGCTGAGGCAGGAGAATCGCTTGAACCCGGGAGGTGGAGGCTGCAGTGAGCCCAGATCACCCCACTGCACTCCAGCCTGGGTGACAGAGCGAGACTCCGTCCCTCTACCCGTAAAACCTGGCTGGGTGCGGGGTCCACGCCTGAACTCTCAGCTCCTCAGGAGGCTGAGGCGGGAGTTGGACACCAGCCTGGGCCACATAGCAAGATGCCATCTCTAAAAACAAACGGTAGCTGGGCATTGCCGGGCACGGTGCCTCACGCCTGTAATGTCAGCACTTTGGGAGGCCGAGGCGGATGGACCAGGAAGTCAGGAGTTGAAGCCAGGCTTGACAAGATGGTGAAACCCCATCTCTATTAAAAATGAAAAAATCGGCCCTGTGTGGTGACGGGGGCCTGTGGTCGCAGCTACTCGGGAGGCTGAGGCAGGAGAACGGGCCTGAGCTGGGACCTGGGAGGCGGAGGTTGCGGTGAGCCGAGGTCACACGTTTGCACCCCAGCCTGGGGAACGAGCAAAACTCCTCCAAAAAAAAAAAAAAAATTAGCTGGCCGTGGTGATTCTCTCCTGTGGTCGCAGCTACTCGGGAGGCTGAGGCAGGAGGACGGCCTGAGCCAGGAGGTGGAGGCTGCTGCTCTGTTCTTACGTGGAACACCCGCCACGAGTTCCACAAACCCAAGGGGGTGGAAGGCGACTTTGGAGAGCGAGAGGCCTGGTCCCAGCCGGTGGGTCTCGGAGGCACCCTCTGAGGCCTGAGGCACGTTCCAGCTGGTGGTGGGGGCTTGTGTGTGCAGGGATGTGCGTTCGGGGCAGCTCCCCACCCTCCACTCCACTGCCCCCCCTTCCCCTCCCCCTCCCTCCCCTGCATGTTGTGTGTTATGGAAAGTGGGGTCCCCAAGTTCCCCTCTGGTGTGTTTCTGGCGTTTGTGCACGAGCTCAGCTTCTGGAACTGGCAACATACGCCCACCCTCTCGCCAACCTTCCGGAGGCCACAGGGCAGCTCCCATTCTCTCCCCCTCCCGTTTATTTATTACAGTTATTTGATTATTTGAGATGGAGTCTCGCTCTGTCGCCCAGGCTGGAGGGCACTGGTGTGACCTCAGCTCACTGCAGCCTCCGCCTCCCGGGGTCAAGCGATTCTCCTGCCTCAGCCTCCCGAGTATCGGGAATTAAAGGCACCCATGACCACGCCCGGGTAATTTTTGTATTTTTAGTAGAGACGGGTTTTCACCATGTTCTGCAGGCTGGTCTTGAACTCCTGACCTCGTGATCCGCCCGCCTCGGCCTCCCAAAGTGCCGGGATGCAGGCGTGAGCCGCCGTGTCCACCCGGAAGGTGGGGTTTAGAGGAGTTTGTCCTGAACTGGCTGTTTAACCTCCCAGTTTCCTCCGTGGGACACGGAGCCTTCCTGTGAATGTTACAGAATCCAGCGGACGGAGGCCGTGGAGGTGACGTCTGTAAGTTTATTATATCGTCAGCATTATCATTTTTTGAGATGGAGTCTTTTTCTGTGGCCCAGGCTGGAGGGCAGGGGTGTGATCTCGGCTCACTGCAGCCTCCGCCTCCCGGGTTCAAGGCATTCTCCTGCCTCAGCCTCCCGAGTCGCTGGGGTGACAGGCACCTGCCACCACGCCCGGCTAATTTTGTATTTTTAGTAGAGACGGAGTTTCCCCGTGTTGCCCAGGCTGGTCTCGAACTCCCGACCTCAGGTGACCCCCTTCTCTGCCGCCCAGAGTGCTGGGATGGCGGCCACCGCGCCCGGCCAAGTTTATTAAGGTTTTTACAGAGGGCACTCCCGGGCCGCCCAGGCTGGAGTCAGCTTGGCACGGTCACGCTTCGGACTCCGTGTGTGGTGACGGGACCCCACAGGCCTGAGACCCTAGGAGCCACTGGCAGTTTCCAAGCTGTTTTCCTTGTTTCTCGGGGACGGAGTCTGGCTGTGTCCCTCAGGCTGGAGTGCAATGGCGTGATCTGGGCTCACCGCGACCTCCGCCCCCTGGGTTTGAGCGATTCTCTGCCTCGGCCTCCTCGGGGAGCTGGGACTACAGGCGAGTGTCACCGCTCACGACAGCGTTTTGTATTTTTAGTAGGGACGGGGTTTCCCCACGTTGGCCAGGCTGGTCTCGAACCCCCCGACCTCAGGTGACCCGCCCGCCTCGGCCTCCCAAAGTGCTGGGATGACCGCGCCCGGCCCCTGTTGCAGTTTCAACGTGGGATTCCCTCTTCTCCCAGAAAGCTGGGTTTTGCCGGGACGACCTTCCCCTGATCAGCAGGGCACGCCCGCCACAGGGAGGTCGAAATCTTCTGTGAGGACCTGCAGGGTGTGACGGGCACCACTGTCACAAGACACCTTCGTGGCCGCCCCTCCGAGAGCGCTGGCGCCCAGGCGGCCACGGTCCCCCTGTGTGCGTCTTCCCACCCTCCTGAGACCGTGGCTGGCCTTCCTTGAGGGAAACGTGGCTTTCTGAGCCTGTGTTCAGTTCTGCTTTTCAGCTCTGGGGGAGGCTGGAGATGGGGAGAGTCCCAGGGACCCTTCCAGGTCTGCCTTCAAGAACCAAGAAAGGGGGTATCTGGGGCCATCCCGGGGCACTGGCTTTCCTGGGCTTGGTGTGGAGGGTGGGTGGGGGGAGGGTGGCTGATCCTCAGGCTGCAAATCTGAGGGGCTGGTTCATCCCCTGAGCCCCCAGGAGGAGGAGCCGAGGCTACATACGGCATTTCCAGCCCCTTTGGGGTCTGCTGGGGGGACAGCCGCACACCTGGCCACGTCCGCCACGTCCGCCAGTGTGCTCCAGCCGGGGTGGCAAGAGCCAGACTCTGTCTCCAAAGAAAGACGTGGGGCAGCGGGGAGTCTGTGGCTCTGAAGCTCTGCAGCCAGGCGGCCGCCTGAGTCTCCCCAGGTTCCTGCCCTGGGTCTCTCATTTCTCCTGCAAGGTTTCTGTGAGTGGGGCGAGGGCCTGGCAGGGAGGACGGGGGCTCCGGGCGTCTATCACCCGGGGGAGGGGCGTGCGTCCCACTGTCCCGCTCTGCTTGTACCTGTGAGCTGTCGGCCACACCTGCCACCCAGGCCCATCCTGGCTTCGGGGCAGAGCTGTGTGCTGGGGGCTGAGGGACCCCCCCGGGAGCCGTGTCTCCACGCTGTCGTGTGCAGCTCTGGGGGCGTCCCCTCCCAATGGGGCCTCGCTGCCGCCTCTGCGTGCTGCTCCCTGAGGAGGTCAGGCTGTGCCGTGCTAGGGAGATGGGCTCACTCTGTCCCCACAGAGGGGCTCTGCTCATGGCCGCCGCGGGGTGGTGCAGAGCCACTCATGGCCCCCACGTGGTCAGAGCCACCCGTGGGACCTGATGCAGGGGTGGAGACAGCTGCGCCACGGGCAGGACACGGGCCGGCGAGGGACCCGTGGGAGGCCGCAGTGAAGGCCCGGCCACCTTGTGGAAGAGCTGGGGCAGCCGCCACCCGGGGAGCTGCGTGGACTCATCCTGTGGCTGAGGGGGCGCCCGGGTGCTGTGCCACCGAGACCTGAACCTGCTCCTCAGGCCCCGAGTGGGGTTTGTGGCAGTCAAGCCTGGAGGAGCCGTGGCTTCTACGGAGGGTGCCAGGGCTGGGGGCCCTCCCTGGCCTTCCAGGGTGTGCCCGTGGGTCACGGGGAACGTGGTTCAAGGCTGTAGACAGGCAGCAGCGTCTTGCGGGGCGAGTGACCTGGTCTGCAGGTGTCAGACTCCGCAGGGTTTGTGCTGGGCCGGGCAGCTCAGGGGCGCTGTGCGGGGGGCGACCTCGGCCTCTGTCCTTCCCCACCTCTGTGACTCATAAATGGCTTTGAGTCCCCACCCCGTCCCATCCCCATCCCATCCCGTCCCCGTTCCCCGTCCCCGTCCCCGTCCCCGTCCCCGTCCCCGTCCCGTCCCGTCCTCTCCTCCTCCCGGGGGAGCTGGTCCCTCCACAAACTGCTGTGTGTGACTACGTCCGGCTCTGCCTCTGCCTCATTTCAGCATCTGAGGCGCAGCACAGCTATCCGCAGACTCCCCCGTTTTTCCTTGCCCTCTTTCCTCCCCTCTTTCCTCCCCCTCTTCCTCCCTCTCTCCTCCCTTTCCTCCCTCTTCCTCCCCCCTCCTCCCCCCTTTTTCCTCCCTCTCTTCCCCTCCTCCCCTCCCCTTCCCCACATCTACTCCTCCCATCCCCCCTCCTCCCATCCTCACCCTCCTACATCCCTTCTCCCCCCCCGCCTCTTCCCTCCTCCCCCACCCTCCTCCCCTTCCCCTCCTCCCCCACCCCTCCTCCCCCACCCCCTCCTCCTCCCCCTCCCTCCCCTCCCTCCCCCTCCTGTTCCTCCTCCTCCCCTCTTCCTCCCAATTTTCCATCTCTTTCCCCCTTGGTCCTCTTTTTCCTTCCTCCTTTCCACTCTCCTCCTCTCATTCTCCCTCTCCTTTCCCCATTCTCCCCCTCCTCCTCCTCCTCCATTCTCCTTGTCCTCCCCTTCTCCTCCCACTGCTCCCCCCATTCTCCTCCTCCCTACTCCCTCCCTTCCCCTCCTCCCGGCTCCCCCTTCTCCTCCTCCCGCTCCCCTTCTCCTCCACCCGCTCCCCCTTCTCCTCCTCCCGCTCCCCCCTTCTCCTCCTCCGGCTCCCCCTTCTCCTCCTCCGGCTCCCCTTCTCCTCCTCCGGCTCCCTTCTCTCGCTGCTCCTCCCATTCTCTCCCCCTTCTCCTGCTGCTCCCCCATCATCTCCTCCTCCCGCTGCTCCCCCATCCTCCCTCCCTCCTCCCCCCCATTCTCCCTCCTCCTCCCCATCCATCCTCCCTCTTCCTCACCCATCCTCTTCCTCCCCATCCTCCTCCTCCTCCTCCTGGCCATGGTCAGGGAGACCTGGGTGCTTGTTTTGTGGGTTGAGGGGAAGGGAGGGGGAGGGAGAATGGAGGAGATGCCTTTCGTCCTCCTCCTCCCCTGTTTTCTTCCCCTCCTCCCTGTTTTTTCCCCTTCCTCCCTGTTTTTCCTCCTCCTCCTCCCCTGTTTTTCCTCTTCCTCCTCCGTTTTTCCTCCCTCTACTCCTCCCCCACTCCTCCCCATCTACTCCTCCCGGTCCCCCTCCTCCCATCCTCACTTTCCTACATCCGTCCTTCCTCCTCCCCGCTCCTCCTCGCCGCTCGTCTGCCCCTCCCCTCCCCTCCCCGCCCCCCCCCTCACACGTGGGCTGCCAGGCAACGTTGTGGGTGTGCAGAGGTGCAGCCCAGGGCGTGTGGGGCAGTAGCTGGGAAGGGAGGGGGTGCTTCGGGAATGCGGGGGAGCAGGAGAATGCAAAGGGCACTCAGGGGACATGCAGGGGCCTCAGCAGGGTCAGTGGGTGGGGAGGCCGCTGTGTTCCTTTCGTGGCCCCGCGGAGGCCGCTGTGTTCCTTTCGTGGCCCCGCGGAGGCCTGTTTCCTCGTGGCCCCCGCGGAGGCCTGCCGTTTCAGCCTCGATTTGCCATGGGGTCTCGTCCTAGTGTCAACACTGTAGGCTGAGGGGCACCCCTCAGGTGACCCCCCTTAGACGTGACCCCCCACCATGGGTTCCAGCTTGCAGCTGTGTGTGCGGGGGGAGAGGGGGTGTTTTGAGGCGCTTGTAGGGGGACGTGCTCCCCGGAGCTCAGGGGGGCAGGGGGCAGGGTGGGCGCCTCAGGCCGTGGCTCCTGACTCTTTCCTGCAGCGGCCGGGACCCACCTGCCCCCACCTGTCCCCACCCTGCTCCCACCTGTCCCCACCCCCGGGTCGGTGTGGGAACCCGTTTCGTTCACGAGCGGCCCTAGCGCGTCCCCCAGGCCGGACCACGCGGCCACACAGCCCCAGGCAGGTCCAGCCACGACCCCGCGCCAGCAATGAGCAGGCCTCTGTGAATAAATAAACATTTATCGTTCCATACAAACGCACTGGGTTTCCACAAGAACACGGCCCAGATTTCACAGCGGCCGCGCGGACCCTGGCGGGCGGCGTCACAGCGGCTGCAGGTCCTCGTCCCCGCACGCGCACTCGTACAGGTCCACGGCGCCCAGGCTCGAGGGCGCCTCGAAGAAGGGCCTCTGGCCAGCGGCGACCGCAGCGCGCTCAGCTCTGCTCCACAGGGCTGAGCTCGGCCTCGAACCTGCAACGAGGGGGTGGCGCAGCCGTGGTCGCCGCGGGCGCGGAGACGGTGCCATGTTTTCCGGACCGCAGGCGGCTCAGCCCCCAGCCCCGAGCCCCGAGCCCCGAGCCCCGAGCCCGAGCCCCGAGCCCGGGAGACCGCAGGCGGCTCAGCCCAGCCCGGGACAGCCCCGAAGCCCACCTGGAGCTGCAGGCGCTGACCCGTGGGGGAGGGGCCCGTGGTACAGGACGGGCTGGAGACTCCGGCACGAGGTCCCCACGGCAGCTTTCCTAGTGGGGGGAACCTGCGTGGCGCCCCTTTCCCCCGAAGCTACGTGACGGTGAGTCTGACAGCAGCGCTGAGCCGCCGTGGACGTGCTTACAGCTGCGTGCGGTGTCCACGCGGGACGGCGGAACAAAGCCCAGGACGTGGAGACGGTTTCCAAAACCGTGGGGCCGCGCTCGGCCCAACACACGGCACACGCGCGCGCGCCGTCCCGGGGACCAGACACAGCAGCACGAGGGCTGGACGTGCGCCCGCGGTGAGGGTCTCGGCAGTGACGGCGGATACAGCACCGGGGAGGCCTGCGTGGCCACCGACCGCACACACCCTCCGACAGACCCTGTGTGGACACATCTGCTCTCCAAGACGCGCCCCAAAGCCTGTCGCTTCAGCTCCCCCACAGTCCCGGTCCACCCCGACTACAGACGTGAGTGTCGGCAGCCACGGCGGGGAGTGGACACGATGAAGGGGGCACGTGGCTACCCGAGCACGGGACTGGCTGTGCCACAGACCGGCGGTGGCGGTGGACACTGGTGAGGTGGGGGACTAGGGAGACAGGAGGAGGAGAATGGGAGTAGGAAAATGGGCGGGAGGAAGAAGAGACGGGTGGCCAGAGGAGCAGTGTGAACCCCAAGAGCCCGGCAGGAACGGGACGGGCGTCTGGGGGGAGGGGAGCAGGGGTTAGAATGCAGCTCCGTGGTGCCCCGTGGGTCGGGAACCGGAGAGTATTTTGAGCTCCCTGTAAATGACAATGCCTGACTTGGCGCTCCCAGTGCGCACTGAGAACACCGGAAACACTTCGGGCATCAATGGCCCAAGCTGCGGCGTGAACACACTCAGAGAAGGAAAACCAGAACAAAGCCCACAGGAAATCCGTGGTGCTCGTGGCCCGTGAGAAGACAAATCGATCGTCCTCACCCCTGCTGATCACACACGTGAGAAAAGCCAGCGCTGTGGATGCCGCACGTGTCAAACTCACAAGCAGGAAGTACTGGCGACAATAACCGAATCCATTCTGTGAACGGGCAAGTCTCTCGAGCACACAAAGCAGCAAAGCTCCCTGAAGCCGGGGTGCAGGGGCTCAGGCCTGTCATCCCAGCACGCTGGGGGCCTGAGGCGGGCAGAGCCCTTGAGCTCGGGGTGTTCAAGACCAGCCTAAACCCCATCCCCACAAAAAAGCCGGGCGTGGTGGCGCTGGCCTCTCATCCCAGCTACTCCGGGGGCTCAGGCGGGAGGACCCCTTAAGCCCGGAGGTGGAGGCTGCAGGGGAGCTGAGACGGTGCCACTGCACTCCAGCCTGGTGACAAGAGCCAGACCCTGTCTCCAAAACACACACACACACACAACTCACGGACATGGCCTCGGCCAGTTTCTGATAAGGTCACTTTTTTTTTTTTTTGTGAGATGGACTTTCGCTCTTACTTCCCAGGCTGGAGTGCGATGGTGCAATGTCAGCTCACGGCAACCCCCGTCTCCCAGGTACAAGCGATTCTCCTGCCGCAGCCTCCCAGCAGCTGGCATTACAGGCATATGCGCCACCACGCCCGGCTAATTTTGTGTCTTTCTTTTTCACCATGTTGGTCAGGCTGGTTTTGAACTCCCGACCTCACGTGATCTGCCCGCCTCGGCCTCCCAGTGCTGGGATCACAGGTGTGAGCCACCGCGCCGCCTGAATTTGATTTTTAGTTAAAAGCCCCTCACAAAGCTGCCATTCCCAATGGCTTCCCCTGGCCACTTCCACCAAAGAGGTCCAGGAAATTGAACATTCCACTGACCAGAGTCCTGGGGGGACTAGATGGGGGCATGCGTTGCCCTGATGCTGCTAATGGCATTGTAGCTATTGTGGGTATGAAGGGACGTCAAAGCGCAGGCTTCGGTACAGCCGAAACGTCCGCTGTGCCACAATAAAGCAGTTAATGGAAAACCCAGGCCCACACAGGGTCACTGGTGATTTCTACCACACATGGACGGAAGAGGTAACAGGTCGTCTCTACAGACTCTTCCATAAAACACGGGGGAGCGAATACTGCTCCCCCGTTCCTGAGGCAGCATTACCCCGACAGCAAAGCCAGACCAAGATACCGCAAGAAAAGCAGGCGGGCAGGCGCGGCGGTTCACGCCTGCAACCCCAGCACTTCGGGAGGCCGAGGAGGGAGGATCGCTTTAGCCCAGGAGTTGAGGCCGGCCCGGGCAACACAGCAAGACTCTCTTAAACAAGCTGGGTGTGGAGGCACAGTCCTGTAGTCCCATGTGCTCAGGAGGCCGAGACGGGAGGATCGCCTGAGCCCGGGAGGTGGAGGCTGCAGTGAGCTGAGATCTCACCGCTGCCCTCCAGCCTTGGTGACGGAGCAAGACCCTGGCTCAAAAAACTCACTCAGTGAACAGAATGCTGCAGATATTTGCAGAGACAATCCAATACCATACAAGGGTAACGTGACCCAGTAAGGTTTATCCTGGGAACACGAGGCTGGCTGAAAATGACACGGGGTCACTCACTTTATGGACAGAGGGGAACCAGGAAGTGAAAGCATCTGAGAGACTCAGCCCTTGCCGTGAGGACCCCTCCGCAGGCCAGGACTAGCGTGGCTCCCCCGCTCACTGCTGCGTGAGGGAGACTGCCGTGTGCCCCGACTCCCCCACAGACCCACAAATCACACTGAGGTTCCAGGCCGTGCGGCAGGCAAGAGGAAGAACGATTGCAGGTGGGTCACGCCTGTCATCCCAGCACTTTGGGAGGACGAGGCGGGCAGATCAGCAGGTCAAGAGATCGAGACCAGCCTCACCAACATGCTGTAAACCCCGTCTCTACTGAAAATACAAAAATTAGCCGGGCGTGGTGCTGCGAGCCTGTAGTCCCAGCTACTTGGGAGGCCGAGGCAGGAGAATCACTTGAACCCGGACAGGGAGGTTGCAGTGACCCGAGATCGCGCCATTGCACTCCAGCCTGGCGCCAGAGTGAGACTGTCTCTAAAAAGAAAGAAAAAAAAAAAAGCAGTACAGAGCGCGGTGAAAAGAAGGCAGGAAACGGACCCAGTGACAGACACGGCAGCGTCTACGCAGAAAACCCGAACAACCTGCTGGGCGCGTTTAGGTCTAGTAAGTTTATTTCCCGAAGGTGCAGAACGCAAGGTCGATAAATAAACTTATTTCTAGACGCTGCCGACAAAGAAGTGGAGACAGGGTCTCAAAAGGACCGTTCAGAACACCAGAAAACCCGTAAAACACTCAAGGAGACATCTCACAGCAGCCACGTAAAGTCTGCTGCGACGCTTACACCGTCCCGCTGGGAGAAATGAGAGGCCGCAAGGACAGCTGAGAGACGGCGCCCGTGGCCTGGGCCACCCAGGGCTGGCAAGCAGGCAGCTGGGCCCGCGGGTCCGTTCACTCAGCAAGACCTGAAGGTTCGCATTTTTTTTTGAGACGGAGTCTCGCTCTGTCGCCCAGGCTGGAGTGAGGTGGCACGATACTGGCTCAGGGCAACCTCCGCCTCCCGGGCACAAGCGGTACTGCCGGCACATTTTAATAAATTGTTGAGAGACAGGGTTTCACCATCTTGGCCAGGCTGGTTTCAAACTCCTGAGCTCAAGGGATCCGGCCACCACGGCCTCCGAAAGTGCTGGGATTGCGGGCGTGAGCCACGGCACCCGGCCTCAGAAGTTTTTGTAGAAGCCGCTTATTTTCATACAAAGGCAAAGACACCAGAATAGCCAACACGGAGCGGAACAGAAAAGCACTGAGCTCAGCACAGGATGGCAGCAGTGGCCACATGGCTCCAGCATGTGCCCCCGAGGCTGGTGACTGAGAGTCCACGTGGTCAGGGGCCACCGCGCCCCAGCCACGCCAGAGTCCAACAGGCATTTCAATGGAAAGGCCAGCCTGAGTCTTAAAATTCTAAAAACGGCCCTGACAGTCCCATGTGGCACCAGAGTCGCAAGCGTTCTCCCCTTCCACGGGTCTGGCGGGACAAGACAGACGCCTGCAGCCACCAAACACAGGCAGGTTCAGGGAGAGACCACGCACGGCGTGGCTGCAGTCACCACGCGCAGGTAACCCAGTGGGTTTGCAAAGGTGGTGCTGGGCCAGCTGGACACCCAGATGACAAGGGGCACCTCCATCCGACCTTCACACCCCATGGGAACGGTTACTCAAGTGGACCCTACACCCCAGTCAAAACAGCAAAACGTGGAGGAGAAATCTCTGTGGGTTTGGGTTCGGGTTTGGGAATAACTTCTAGACGCCACAGCAAAAACAACCGTAGAAGTCACATGCTAGTCAGCGCCACTCCCCCCAAAATTCACAGCACCTCGCAGACACCACGTGAACAAGGTGAAAACGCACGTCAAAAACTTCAGAAAATGCAAACGTGTCACAGATAAAGGATCTGAGTCCCGAGGACGTGAAGCAGCCTTCAATCCGGGGGAGAAAGCAGTCGGCCCTGACAGCCTCCTGGAGCCTCGGAGGCTGGAAGGGGACAGGGGCCCTGGAATGGCCTCGGCCCCGGGGGAGGCCGACAGCGGCGACCCTGCAGCCCGCCCAGCAGGTGCCAGCCGTGGGCTGAGGACAGACAGGGCGGGAAACGCTCTTCACTCAGAATGCCTGTTCTTCACCTGCTATGGGAAGCCTGACACCCAGGATCACACAACCCCTCACGGCCATCCTCACCTCACTGTCCCCCGCGTGTCCCCCTCGTCCCCTCCTCACTGCCCGTGCATCACCTGCGTCCCCTCCTCACTGACCCCCAAGTCCCTCGCGTCCACTCCTCACTGCCCCCGCGTCCCCTCCTTACCGTTCCCCGTCCCCTCTCACTGCCCCCGTCCCCCGCGTCCCCTCCTGACTGCACCCCATCCCCCAGCAGGCACTCACCCATCCTCCCAGGGCTCTCCCGCGGCCTCCTCGGCCACCAGGATGTCGTACTCCTCGGCCGCGTACTTCTCCCAGTCCGAGAGCTCGGGGCCGCTGCTGTCACTGTCCTGGAGAACCCGCACATGTGAGGTACATAGCGGGGCGCAGCGCAGCCGCGTCCTCAGCACGACTTTCTCGCGCTGACAGCGGCACCCTCACAGGCGTCTCACGCGTCCGACCCTCTCCCCCGGCGTCCTCCCGGCGTCCGTCCCCTCCCCGGCCAGCCGTCCTACCCAGCCCCGTCGTTCCCCCAACCCCCCGCCATCAGTCCCCTCTCCCCGGGCCGTCCTCCCCTCCACGCAATCCGTCCCCCCCCTCCCTGGGCCGTCCTCGCCCAGCCGTCACTTCCTACCCCTCCCCCCATCCATCCCCTCTCCCCGGGCCGGCCTCCCACACCCCCGAGTCCATCCCCTCTCCCTGGGCCCACCCCCCACACCCCAATCCATCCCTTCTCCCTGGGCTGACCTCCACGCCCCAATCCATCCCGTCTCACCTGGACCGACCTCCCGTCCCCCGAATCCATCCCCTCTCCCGGGGCTGACCTCCCACAACCCCCATCCGTCCTCTCATACTGAGCCGGCCTCTCACACCGCACCCCCGTCCGTCTCCTCTCCCTAGGCCGGCCTCCCACAACGCCCCCCGTCCGTCCCCGTCTCCCCGGGCCGACCTCCCACACCCCCCGTCCGCGGTCCCCTCTCCCCGGGCCTACCTCCCCACACCCCCGTCCGATCCCCTCTCCCCGGGCCGACCTCCCGCATCCCCCGTCCGTCCCCCTCTCCCCCGGGCCTACGTCCCACACCCCCGTCCGTCCCTCTCTCCCCGGGCCTACGTCCCACACCCCCCGTCCGTCCCCTCTCCCCGGGCCTACGCTCCCACACCCCCCTGCCCGTCCCCCTCTCCCCGGGCCTACGTCCCCACACCCCCGTCCGTCCCCTCTCCCCGGGCCTACGTCCCACACCCCCCGTCCGTCCCCTCTCCCCGGGCCTACGCTCCACACCCCCGTGCGTCCCCTCTCCCGGGGCCTACGCTCCACACCCCCGTCCGTCCCCTCTCCCTCGGGCCTACGTCCCACACCCCGGCCGTCCCCTCCCCACATCCCCCCCCCTCACCCTGAGCAGAGAGAGCTGCTCTTTCTGCTCGTGATCGAGGGTACTTCTCGATGTTGAAGAACGTGTCGAAGAAGACGTTGGCGAGCTTGCAGCGCTTCAGGTCCTGCAGCGTGATCTTCCCTGCAGGGAGGGAGCGTGTCCGAGGCGTGAGCCCGGCCTCCCCTGCGGAGCCCGCGCGTGCTGTGTGTGGCCGGTCACACGTGCTCAAGGACGCGGCAAGGCGCTCCGGCTCCCATGCAACGCGTCTGATGTGAAAGGCGGGGACCGAGGCCTGGGGGGGGGCCATGGTGGGAGGACGCTTCGGTCACCTGTGCCCGAAGGATGCGTGGACTGGGACCTGGGACAGGGACGGGGAGGTGCGGCCAGCAGGGGACCCGGGATGTGAAATTAGACCGCAGCTCCCCGTGCAGGCAGCGGCCAAGTGTCCCCCGGGATGCCCAGCACGAGTCGTTGTCCACGGCAGGGAGGGGCGGGGCCGCAGGGAGGGACTACAGGGAGGGGCGGGGCCGCAGGGAGGGACTACAGGGGAGGGGCGGGGCCGCAGGGAGGGACTACAGGGAGGGGCGGGGCCGCAGGGAGAGACTACAGGGAGGGGCGGGGCTGCAGGGAGGGGCGGGGCCGCAGGGAGGGACTACAGGGAGGGGCGGGGCCGCAGGGAGGGACTACAGGGAGGGGCGGGGCCGCAGGGAGAGACTACAGGGAGGGGCGGGGCTGCAGGGAGGGGCGGGGCCGCAGGGAGGGACTACAGGGGAGGGGCGGGGCCGCAGGGAGACAGGCGGCAGGCAGGGACTACAGGGAGGGGCGGGGCCCGCAGGGAGGGACTACAGGAAGGGGCGGGGCCGCCGGGAGAGGCCGCAGGGGAGGGGCGGGGCCGCAGGGAGAGAGGCCGCAGGGAGAGAGGCCGCAGGGGAGGGGCGGGGCCGCAGGGAGAGGTTGCAGGGAGGGGCGGGGCCGCAGGGAGGGACTACAGGGAGGGGCGGGGCCGCAGGGAGAGACTACAGGGAGGGGCGGGGCCGCAGGGAGGGACTACAGGGAGGGACGGGGCCGCAGGGAGGGACTACAGGGAGGGGCGGGGCCGCAGGGAGGGACTACAGGAAGGGGCGGGGCCGCCGGGAGAGGCCGCAGGGAGGGGCGGGGCCGCAGGGAGAGAGGCCGCAGGGAGGGGCGGGGCCGCAGGGAGAGGCTGCAGGGAGGGGCGGGGCCGCAGGGAGGGACTACAGGGAGGGGCGGGGCCGCAGGGAGAGACTACAGGGAGGGGCGGGGCCGCAGGGAGGGACTACAGGGAGGGACGGGCCGCAGGGAGGGACTACAGGGAGGGGCGGGGCCGCAGGGAGGCACTACAGGGAGGGGCGGGGCCGCAGGGAGGGACTACAGGGAGGGGCGGGGCCGCAGGGAGAGGCGGCAGGGAGGGGCGGGGCCGCAGGGAGACAGGCGGCAGGGGAGGGGGCGGGGCCGCAGGGAGGGACTACAGGGAGGGGCGGGGCCGCAGGGAGGGACTACAGGAAGGGGCGGGGCCGCCGGGAGAGGCCGCAGGGAGTGGCGGGGCCGCAGAGAGGGAGAGGCCGGGCCGCAGGGAGAGAGGCGGCAGGGAGGGGCGGGGCCGCAGGGAGGGGCGGGGCCGCCGGGAGAGGCGGGGCCGCAGGGAGACCGGCGGCAGGGAGGGGCGGGGCAGGGAGAGGCTGCAGGGAGGGGCGGGGCCGCAGAGAGAGGCGGCAGGGAGGGGCGGGGCCGCAGGGAGGGTCTTAGGGAGAGGAGACGGGGGGAAGGGAGGGGAAGGGAGGGGAGGGGCGGGGCGGCCTCAGAGCCATTTCCAAAGTGAAAGCCCAGAGCTGGATCCTGAGATGCAGAACAAAGCCAGGAAATCTGGGTAGGCAGGCTCTCCTTTGCCTTAGAGGGCATTGGGTGGGGAGTGCAGGACTTGGGGCAACAGGTGGGGGGTAGAGTGGTGAGGGGAGCAGATGGGTGAAGTGAGGGCTGCCCTGTGCCGCATCAGCAGAAATGTGGCAACTGGCCCCTCAGCCTGGTGCCCATGGCCCCAGTGAGCCCCGGCCCTGGGTTCTGCAGGTCACCGAGGGGTGCGCGCGTCCTGAGCAGGACGTCTTGCACCGTGACACCGGGGACCTGCGGTGCTGGCCCTCCTCACAATCTGAGTGGGAGTGGCCCTTTCCCAATGTCCCGTCACAGCAGAGACACTGCCTCATAGGGAGACGTCCCCTCCACCTGTCCATCCCCTAACCCTGGCCTGTGCCCTCCCGCAGCGTCACCTTCGGTCCTCGGCTTAACGAGGTCCAGCATCTGGCAGAGGCAGTCCTGGAAGGGCAGGGCCTCGATAGCCATGCTGTCCAGCCTCCGGCACTGCTCCTCGTAGAAGTACTCCAGCTCGAACATGGACAGGGCGCCATCCCCGTCCAGGTCCATGCAGCGGAACCAGTACTCGATGCTGCGGCCGGAGACCTCTGTGAGCTCCCCCGCACCCCGCCCCCCCGGGCCCTACCAGCTCACCGCCTGCTGCCCCACCCCCGGGCCCTCCCAGCCCACCCCTCCAGCCCCGCCCCGGCCCTCCCAGCCCGCTCCCTGCAGCCCCCGCCCCGGCCCTCTCCGCCTGCGCCCTGCAGCCCCGGTGCCCCCCACCAGGCATGCACACATCCACCGGGGGACGCATGTCACAGGCGAGGCTCCCAGCTCCTCCACCAGAAGAAAAGCACGCTGTGGCAGGAAACCTACCTGGTGGGTGTCGCCCCGGCCCTCTCCGCCTGCCCCCTGCAGCCCAGGCGCCCCCACCAGGCGTGCACACATCCACCAGCGGACGCATGTCACAGGCGAGGCTCCCAGCTCCTCCACCAGAAGAAAAGCACGCTGTGGCAGGAACCCACCTGGTGGGCGTCTTTTTGTCTTCCTCAGAGATGAGAAACCACACGAAGTCGGCGTAGCTGATCTTGCCTTCCTTCTGCACTCTTCTGCCTCTACACTCGAGGCCAGGATGCAGAGACGGAAGACGCCGCTCAGGGAGGGCAGCACAGGCAGGGAGCCCCTGCCCACGCCCCTGGGGGAGAGGAGCCCCCAAGGCCCAGGCTGCCTCCTGCCCCTCCAGGGAGGAGGTGGAGGCCACGCGGCCAGAGGGCTTCCCCCAGGTCCACGCAGGGCGCGGAGCTCCCCATCACTGCCACGGCCGCCTGGGCGCCCGCAACGACCCCTTCTCGGGGCTCACTCAGAGGCGCGGTGCCCGACAAAAACCCGTGGCCTGGGCCATCCCTTCCTTGGGGACAAGGTTCTTGTGTCCCCCGCCGCCCCACGCGAGGGCAATGGCACGGACCCGAGCCCTCACAGGGGCAATGGCCGACGTCAGGTGCCTGAGCCATACGTACCGCGTGACTGCTCCCGAGAAGATCCTGTCGATCATCTTGGTAGAAATGGCTGCAAAGGAATTGGGGTACATGGGCAGCCCGCACCGGGCCTCGGCCCTGATGCCACGACCCGCAGAGCCGGGCCTGGATGCCGCGGGGGACCAATGCCAGGAGGTGGCCTGAGTCTGGGAGGGCCCGGGGCCCCTACGCCCCTGCAGGCTCCGCACCTTCCGGTCAAGCGGGGCCACGCCCAGCATCAAATTCATGGTGTGCAAAGCTGACTTCGGTTCAAACACCAGTTCCTCAAAGGCGGAGCATTCACGCCTCAAAGGTTCTGCTTCCAGAGGCGGCGTTCCATCACGAGAAGAAACGCGTTTCAACCGAAATTCCACTCACAAGAGGCCAGAGTGAAAGCACTGCGGCCGCCAGCTCAGGCCACCATCCCTGGCGCTTGCTCTGTCCCAAGCCGGCCATCTCTGTGGTCACCATGGTCCCCGGGGCGCATGGGCCAAGAAGCCCCCAGCTTCAGGCAGCGCCACGTGAGAAACAGCCCAGGCAGCCGCACCCGCCACCCTGCCCCAAGACCCAGAGTGGGCCCCACGGGAACAGAGAGCTGCGGCCAGCATGCGTTCACAGGGGCCCGAGGGCACGTTCACAGGGGCACGAGCGCTGGGTTCTGGGCTGATTCCCAGCTGTGCAATTGTTGGCCCGGGCGACACAGGGCAGCTCTGCGGGGGCTGCGCTCTTTTCACGGCTAGTTGCCGGGCTCAGGGCTTAGGCGTCTCCCTGAACTGAAAGGGGGACAGATCCAGGGAATGCTACGTCTGCTCAGGTGCGCATCCCACGCAGCCAGGGTGGCGTCCACCATGACCACAGGGCCTAGGGCCAGTCCCGGAGACGCAGACGGGTGGGGCTCACCCTCGGGGAACCACGCAAAACATGCCAGTGAGCTCAGAAATACCCTTCTTGGTAATAAGGTTTTCTTTGGTGGGGGAGCACACAAAGGAATCCTTTAGAAAACGAAAGCGGCACAGGAATGTGTAGGTTTCGGCTCCTGGGAATCTGCGTTACTCTAAGGAGGTGGCAGGTGGTGACTGCTCTGAGGGCAGCTGGGAAGCCCCGGCTCCCGCTGCTGTATCTGAGCTACCTCTAAGCCTGGGGACCCACTTTCAGGAGCTGCGCAGTGGGGGATGCATGGAAACTGGTCCAGACCTTGGAGGCTGGAACGTGGAGCCTGTGAGGGAAGGGTCTGCGCGGTGTCTGGGTCTTAACGAGGAAGACTCGCGATGATGGTGGCGCATAGGGGCGGCTGCAGGAGCCTCACGACCAGCGACCCACAGTGACCCTGTAGGCGCTAGCCGCCAGAGGTCTGGTGCAGGGGTGGACGCTGGGACCCAGACACAAGGAGTGGCCTGGGGAAGGAGGAGAGGGAGAGGCAGCTGCAGACCCGGAGGCCCCTGAGACAAGGCGCTAAGGCGCTCGGTGTTTCCACGCTCCCCCTGCCCCTCTGCCCCTGCGCACTGTGCTGGATGTCCCCCACGGCCCTGCCCCGCCCCTCTGCCCCACGCACCATGGTCACTGCCCTCCGTGTCCCCCGTGCCCTGCCTGCCCCTCTGTCCCACAACCCGTGGTCATTGCGCTCCGTGTCCACGCGCCCCGCGCGTCTCTCTGCGTCACGCACCGTGGTCATTGCGCTTGGTGTCCCCGCACCCCGCCCGGTGCCTCTGCCCCACGCACCGTGGTCACTGCGCTCCGTGTCCCCGCGCCCCGCCCATCCCTCCGCCCCACGTCACCGTGTCCCCCGCACCCCGCCTATCCCTCTGCGCCACGCACCGTGGTCACTGCGCTTCGTGTCCCCCGCGCCCCGCCCGCCCCTCTGCCCCAGCCCCGTGGTCATTGCGCTCGGTGTTCCCGCGCCCTGCCCGCCCCTCTGCCACTGCCCCGTGGTCATTGCGCTCCATGTCCCCACGCCCTGCCCGCCCCTCTGCCCGAGCACCGTGGTTACTGCGCTCGGTGTTCCCGCGCCCCGCCCGTCCCTCCGCCCCACGCACCGTGGTCATTGTGCCGAGCCAGGTCGTGCGCGTCGATGAGCAGGTCGTGGTCCGTGTCCAGCTCCCAGAACTTGCAGTAGATGACGTAGAAGTGCTCGTAGGAGAAGAACTCGGTCAGCTGGTTGATGTCCGGCTCTTCCTCCAGCAGCGCTACATCTGTCAAAGGACCGGGGAGGCCTGAGCGCGGGGCCTCCGAGGCGACGCCCCAAGGCCGGGTGGCTGCGGGCAGGGGGAAGGCTGGTGCGGAGGCCGTGGCCACTCCGTGGGTGGTGGGGACTGGGCAGCTGTGGTGGGGGGTGCTCCGAGTGCGGGCAATTCCAGGTTGGGGGAGCTCCAGCATGGAGGCTGCTTGCTAGGCGGGAGTGGGGGTGGTGTAGGACTGGGAGCCTCCCAGGACCTGAGAACGGGGGAAGGGAGGGGGCGGGAGAGAAAGCAGGAGGGGAAGGGAGAGGAGAGACGGAGGGGAGGGGGAGAAGAGGGGAAGGAGGAGATGAAGTGGGGGAGGGGAAAGAAAAGGGGAGGGGGGAGGAGAAGGGGAGGGGAGGGGAGGGAGAGGAGAAGGGGAGGGGAGGAAAGGGAAGGAGAAGGGAAGGAGGGGGGAGAGGGGGACGAGAGGGAGAGGGAGAGGGGGAGGGGAGGGAGAGGGAGGGGGAGGGGAAAGGGGAAGGAGGAGATGAAGTGGGGGAGGAAAGGGAAAGAGGGTGGTAGGAAGGGGAGGGGATAGAAAGGGTGATGGGGAGAAAGGGGGAGAAAGGAAGGAGGGGAAGGAAGAGGCAGAGGGGGAAGGAAAGAGGGAGGGGGAGGGAGAAGGGGAAGGAGGAGAGAAGTGGGGGAGGAAGGGAAGAGGGAGGAAGGGGGGGTAGAAGGGGAAGGGGAAGGGGAGAAGGGGAGAGGGAGGAGGGGAGAAGGGGGAAGGGGGAGGGGAGAGAAGGGGAAGGGGAGGGGAGAGGGGGAGGGGGAGGAGGAGGAGGAGGGGGAGGGGGAGGAGGAGGGAGGGGAGAAGGCGTGGGGAGAAGGGTAGGGGGAGAAGGGGAGGCGGGAGGGGGAGAGGGGAGAAGGGGAGGGGTAGGGGGAAGAGGAGGAGGAAGGGAGGAGGGGAGGAGGGGAGGGGGAGAGGGGAGAAGGGGAGGGGTAGGGGGAAGAAGGGGAGGAGGAGGAAGGGGAGGAGGGGAGGGGGGGGGGGGGAGGGGGGTGAAGGGGAGGGGAGGGGGGAGAAGGGGAGGGGAGGGGAGGAAAGGTGGAGGGCCGCCGCACCTGCAGGAAGGAGCTCCTCCGCAGCTCAGCGCAGGTGATCCTGCCGGACCAGGACCGGTTCACGGCGTAGAGATCCGCTGGATGACCTGCGGGGGCGCCGTCAATGCCCTGGGTGTGCAGGCCCGGAGGAGCCTCGCCCCTCGTAGAGACGGGGAACGGGGGGTGATGGGAACTGCCTTGGTCTCAGCAGCCCCAGGCCCACCAGGGAACAGGTGGAGGCAGTGGGAAGGGCCCTGCGGGAGGCACCACCCCAGGCTGCACTCGGGGGAGGGTCTGGTCAGGGGTGCCCCTGAGCTACATACACGGGCCCTGGGCAGGTGGGAAAAGGGGTGCGGGGCATCCCACAAAACCAGGGTCCGCATAACAGCCTGACTCGATGAAAGCTCCCACTCTGGACACGTTCACAGGCTTTTTTATAAGGGGTCTCGCTGGGTAGCCCAGGCTGCAGAGTGCCTCTGGCCCTGGCTGCCCACACGCCAGGATCACAGGTGGGGGCTGCCACTGCCACTCACTGCGGGGGAGGCACCACGTGGGGCAGGCAGGGCGGCTCCTCGCTGAGCGAACCATGCACTGAACACACGCAGGGCTGCGTCCCGGGCCGAGCAAGGCCTCCTGCCTCCCCGTCCAGGAGGTCCTCCCACCTCCCTGCGTGAGGCCTCCTGAGCCTGAAGAACCCCTGACAACTCCAGCTTCTGTGAAGCGCTCTGCGGTCTCAGCAGAGAAACGAAAACCTATCAGGATTGCTGTGTAACGACAATGCTTGAGGTAGACGTGGGGGAAGGAGGCACAGACCCACAAACACCGCTGCTGAGAGTCACAGGCTGCAACTAGGGTGTGTGCGCTCCCCCACCTGAGTCCTCCCACACAGCAGACGTGTGCTCCCACCCTCAGAGTCCTCCCACACAGCAGACGTGTGCTCCCACCCGAGTGCTCCCCACACAGCAGAGGTGTGCTCCCACCCACCTGAGTGCTCCCACACAGACCTGTGCTCCCACCCTCAGTCCTCCCACACAGACATGTGCTCCCCACCCACCTGTCCTCCCACACAGCAGACGTGTACTCCCACCCACCTGTCCTCCCACACACAGACGTGTGCTCCCACCCACCTGTCCTCCCACAGCAGACGTGTGCTCCCCACCCGAGTCCTCCCACACAGACATGTGCTCCCACCTCACCTGAGTCCTCCCACACAGACATGTGCTCCCCACCCACCTGAGTCCTCCCACACAGATGTGTGCTCCCACCTCACCTGAGTCCTCCCACATAGCAGACATGTCTCCCACCTACCTGAATTCTCCCACAGCAAACATGCTGCCACCTCACTGAGACCTCCCACAGAGCAGACGTGTGCTCCCACCCACCTGAGTCCTCCCACAGAGGAGATATGTGTTCCCCACCTGAATCCTCCCACGGAGCAGATGTGTGTCCCCTACCCACCTCACGGAGTCCTCCCAGAGAGTGGACGTGTGCCCCCTCCCACTTCACTGACTCCCCCACGGAGCAGATGTGTGCCCCACCCACCTCACTGAGTCCTCCCACCTGAGTCCTCCCAGAGAGCAGACTTGTGCCCCATCCACCCCATGAGTCCTCCCACCTCACGGAGTCCTCCCAGAGAGTGGACGTGTGCCCCACCCACTTCAATGACTCCCGCAAGGAGATGTGTGCCCCTACCCACCTCACTGAGTTTTCCCAGCCTGAGTCCTCCCAGAGAGTGGCTGTGTGCCCCCACCCACCTCATTGAGTCCCCCCACGGAGCAGATGTGTGCCCCCACCCACCGCAGTGAGCTCTCCCACCTCAGTGAGTCCTCCTAGAGAGTGCACGTGTGCCGCCACCCACCTCACTGAGTCCTCCCAGCTCATAAAGTCCTCCCAGAGAGCAGACATGTGCTCCCACCCACCTCACGGAGTCCTCCCACCTACTGAGTCCTCCCAGAGAGCGGACTTGTGACCCTGCCCACCTGAGTCCTCCCAGCTCACGAAGTCCTCCCAGAGAGCAGACATGTGCTCCCACCCACCTCACTGAGTCCTCCCAGCTCACGAAGTCCTCCCAGAGAGCAGACATGTGCTCCCATCCACCTCACTGAGTTCTCCCACCTACTGAATCCTCCCAGAGAGCGGACTCGTGGCCCCCCGCCCCCCCTGAGTCCTCCGACATCACTGAGTCCTCCCATCTACTGAGTCCTCCCAGAGAGCAGATGTGTGCTCCCACCAACCTCACCGAGTCCTCCCACCTCACCGAGTCCTCCCACAGAGTGGACTCGTGCCCCCACCAACCTTACTCGACTCCTCCCACCTGAGTCCTCCCAGAGAGGGCTCCCCACCCACCTCACCTGAGTCCTCCCACCCACCTCACCTGGTCCTCCCCACCCCACCGAGTCCTCCCACAGAGCGGACTCGTGCCTCCGCCCACCTCACTGAGTCCCCCACCGAGCAGCGGGGGACAGCCCCCGTTTTTGTGGGTGCGCTGCCGTTTGTGTCGGGGGACAGGTGTGAGGCTGCCGTGGGCTCCAGCGCCTTCATGACCGCCTGGGACCGAGGCATGCTGGCGATTGCGCGCGTCTCGGCCTGCAGCTGCAGGGTCACCCCGAGGGCGATGCTGCTGCTGGGGATGTCCTCAGCCTCCCACGGGAGGGGGAGCAGGGCCGGGGCGGTGCGAGCTGCGTCTGCCGGGGGGCCTGGCCGTGCTCCCGGGTGTCTCCAGAGAGGTGAGGTGGCCGCGGTGGCCGCGCTCTGGTTCCGGGATGTGGCGCCCCCGCCCCGAGGATGGAGACGCTCCCGGTGCAGCCGCAGCCGTGGGCCCAGGGCAAAGGCCTCCTGCACGTGGGTGGCTGGGGGGGTGCCGGCCGCCGGGAGGGAGGGGCTGCGCGCCGGGGTGGGGGCGTCCGCGGAACTGGGGCGAGGACGGGGGCTCCGGGGCGCAGCAGCAGCAGCATCGTGGGGGCTCGGCCGGCCCCGACGCGCATGCTCAGCCCCGGGTCCCAGGCGCGGCTTGGAGAGACCCTGCCAGGGACCTGCCGCTTCCTCCTGAAGCTCAGGGCTCCCTCCATCCACGGCGGCCACTCCAGAAACACCCGCTCTGCGCTCCGCTCTGCCCTCCCCACTGCGCCCCAGCCCCGCGCGGGTGCCGCCACGGAACCGCCTGGCTCGGCCGCAGCTCCCCGCCCTCTGCACGGCTCCGAGAAGCCGCAGGTGCTCACCGTGGTGATGTAGCGCGAGTGGAACTCGGACGCCTCCTTCAGGAACGACAGCCCCGGGTGCGTGTTCACCACGTCCTAAGGGCGGAACACACGAGGCGCGGTGTGGACGCCCGCCACTCGGGAGGGTGCGGTGTAGACACTGGCCCGCATGTGAACGGTGTGGGGTGCGAACACCAGCCCACACATTAGCGATGAGGTGTGCGGTGTAGACGCGGCCCTCCCATGAGAGATGAGGCGTGCGGTGTAGACGCGGCCCTCCCATGAGAGATGAGATGTGCAGTGTAGACATGGTACCTCCCATGAGAGATGAGGTGTGTAGTGTAGACGTGGCCCTCCCGTGAGAGATGAGGTGTGCGGTGTAGACGCGGCCCTCCCGAGAGAGATGAGGCGTGCGGTGTAGACGCGGGCCTCCCGTGAGAGATGAGGCGTGCGGTGTAAGACGCGGCCCTCCCGAGAGAGATGAGGTGTGCGGTGTAGACGCGGCCCTCCCGAGAGAGATGAGGCGTGCGGTGTAGACGCGGGCCTCCCGTGAGAGATGAGGCGTGCGGTGTAGACGCGGCCCTCCCGAGAGAGATGACTTGTGTGGTGTAGACGCGGCCCTCCCGAGAGAGATGAGGCGTGCGGTGTAGACGCGGGGCCTCCCGTGAGAGATGAGGCGTGCGGTGTAGACGCGGCCCTCCCGAGAGAGATGACTTGTGTGGTGTAGACGCGGCCCTCCCGAGAGAGATGAGGCGTGCGGTGTAGACGCGGGCCTCCCCGAGAGAGATGAGGCGTGCGGTGTAGACGCGGGCCTCCCGAGAGAGATGAGGCGTGCGGTGTAGACGCGGGCCTCCCGAGAGAGAGCAGGCGTGCGGTGTAGACGCGGGCCTCCCGTGAGAGATGAGGTGTGCGGTATAGATGCGGACCTCCCGTGAGAGATGACTTGTGCGGTGTAAGACGCGGCCCTCCCGTGAGAGAGGAGGCGTGCGGTGTAGACGCGGGCCTCCCCGAGAGACATGAGGCATGCGGTGTAGACATGACCCTCCCGTGAGAGATGAGGTGTGCGGTATAGATGCGGACCTCCCGTGAGAGATGACTTGTGCGGTGTAGACGCGGCCCTCCCGTGAGAGAGGAGGCGTGCGGTGTAGACGCGGGCCTCCCGAGAGACATGAGGCATGCCGTGTAGACATGACCCCTCCCGTGAGAGATGAGGTGTGCGGTATAGATGCGGACCTCCCGTGAGAGATGACTTGTGTGGTGTAGACACGACCCTCCCGTAGAGGGACGAAGTGTGCGGTGTAGACGCGGCCCTCCCGAGAGAGAGGAGGTGTGTGGTGTAAACTCAGATGAGGTGTGGTGTAGATGTGGCCCTCCCGTGAGAGATGAGGCATGCGGTGTAGACGCGGCCCTCCCGAGAGAGATGAGGCGTGCGGGTGTAGACGCGGGGCCTCCTGGTGAGGAATGAGGTGTGAGGTGTAGACGCCGGCCCTCCCGTGAGAGATGAGGTGTGTGGTGTAGACACGACCCCTCCAAGTGAGTGACGAGGTGTGCGGTGTAGACGCGGCCCTCCCGTGAGAGACGAGGTGTGCGGTGTAGACATGACCCTCCCGTGAGAGATGAGGTGTGAGGTGTAGACTCAGATGAGGTGGGTGGTGTACATCGACCCTCCAGTGAGAGATGAGGTGTGCGGTGTAGACCACGACCCTCCCCGTGAGGGACGAGGTGTGCAGTGTAGACGCGGCCCTCCCCGTGAGAGATGAGGTGTGCGGTGTAGACGCGGCCCTGCCGTGAGAGATGAGGTGTGCGGTGTAGACGCGGCCCTCCCCGTGAGAGATGAGGTGTGCGGGTGTAGACGCGGCCCTCCCGTGAGAGATGAGGTGTGCGGTGTAGACGCGGCCCTCCCGTGAGAGATGAGGTGTGCGGTGTAGACGCGGGCCTCCCGTGAGAGATGAGGTGTGCGGTGTAGACGCGGCCCTCCCGTGAGAGATGAGGTGTGCGGTGTAGACGCGGCCCTCCCGTGAGAGATGAGGTGTGCGGTGTAGACGCGGCCCTCCCCGTGAGAGATGAGGTGTGCGGTGTAGACGCGGCCCTCCCGTGAGAGATGAGGTGTGCGGTGTAGACGCGGCCCTCCCGTGAGAGATGAGGTGTGCGGTGTAGACGCGGGCCTCCCCGTGAGAGATGAGGTGTGCGGTGTAGACGCGGCCCTCCCGTGAGAGATGAGGTGTGCGGTGTAGACGCGGCCCTCCCGTGAGAGATGAGGTGTGCGGTGTAGACGCGGCCCTGCTGTGAGAGATGAGGTGTGCGGTGTAGACGCGGCCCTCCCGAGAGAGATGAGGTGTGCGGTGTAGACATGACCCTCCCGTGAGGGATGAGGTGTGTGGTGTACACATGACCCTCCCCTGAGAGATGAGGTGTGTGGTGTAGACTCAGATGAGGTGTGCGGTGTAGATGCGGCCCTCCCGTGAGAGATGAGGTGTGCGGTGTAGACGCGGCCCTCCCCGTGAGAGATGAGGTGTGCGGTGTAGACGCGGCCCTCCCGAGAGAGATGAGGTGTGCGGTGTAGACATGACCCTCCCCTGAGAGATGAGGTGTGTGGTGTAGACTCAGATGAGGTGTGCGGTGTAGATGTGGCCCTCCCGTGAGAGATGAGGTGTGCGGTGCAGACATGACCCTCCCGTGAGATGAGTTGTGTGGTGTAGACTCGGATGAGGTGTGCGGTGTAGACGCGGCCCTCCCGTGAGGAGATGAGGTGTGTAGTGTAGACTCGGATGAGGTGTGCGGTGTAGACACGACCCTCCCGTGAGGGACGAGGCGTGCGGTGTAGACGCGGCCCTGCCGTGAGAGATGAGGTGTGCGGTGTGGACGCGGCCCTCCCGTGAGGGACGAGGTGTGTGGTGTAGACATGGCCCTCCCGTAGAGAGAGAGGTGTGCAGTGTAGACGCGGGCTCTCACCTGCAGGAAGGGGACGAAGTCCTCCTGCACCAGGTAGTTGCAGCCGGGGCTCATGAGCAGGTGGACGAACCTGGCAGCATCATCGTGGCAGTTGTGGAGGATTCTGGAAGGACAGGGTGACTGGGCGCCCCCTCACAGACGTAGGGTGGACAACAGGGCAGGGGCCACCCACGACGGCCGGGCCTGTGCCCAGACGCGGGTCCCCCCTCTTCACTGTGGCAGCCACAGGGATCCCACCCCAGTCCTGGTGCCATGCGGACCCAGGGCCGCCTCCGCCCTCCCGACACGGCCCCTGCCCGGCCCGGGGACTCACTTTCTCCACATGGCGACGAACTTGTGCACAGACACGAGCCCGTGCGCTCCCCGCCGGCGCCATAGAAGAGCGGCCCCTTCCAGTAGACGGGGCAGCCCGCAGGCCTGAGGCAGAGACAGGGAGGGGGTGGGCGGTGAGCGGGGCCCTGGACCGCTGCCTCCTGCGCCCATCTGACTGCGGACCCACGCTGCCCGGAGACGGCTCTGCGGGAAAGTCAGCACGCTCGGCGGGGGCGCGTGTGCCGTTGCAGCCTCAGCGCGGCGTTTGCTCCAGCCTTTGAGCCCAGTGATGAGAGCTGAGCACGGCGGTGCTGCCACACAGCCCCTCCTGACCGGAGGCCGTGCACGGGCACCGTGACCGGGGCGGCTGCATCCCCCAGTAGCACCTCCGAAGAACCGGTGTCAATGGCCACGTCAGCCGGACACTGCGTGGAAGGTGACGTCGATGGTCAGTCCCCTGGAATGTGTGCACCCACCCACAACAGTGACCGCGGCAGGTCCTCAGCCGTAAACACACGTGTGAGGAAGGGAAAGTTTAAAATCCGCCATCTACACTTCCCCGCAGAGTCACACACATGGCACAGAGGGAAGGGAACGTAACCAGTTGCCGGGAACAATCACCACAAGCAAAACTCAACGACAGGAAAGGTTTCTTAAACATTAACTCCGGCCGGGCGCGGGGGCTCATTCCTCTCATCCCAGCACTTTGGGAGGCCGAGGCACGTGGATCACGTGAGGCCAGGAGATCCAGACCAGCCTGGCCAACATGGGGAAACCCCGTCTCTACTAAAAACAGAAAAATTAGCCGGGCGTGGCGGCGGGCGCCTCTGATCCCAGCTACTCGGGAGGCTGAGGCAGGACAATCACTTGATCCCGGGAGGCGGAGGCTGCAGTGAGACCAGACTGCGTCACTGCACTCCAGTGTGGGCGGCACAGAACGAGTCCGTCTCAAAACGAAAAGGAGGAAAACAGAAATTAGCCACGTGAGCTATGACCACAGATCCTGCGTGTATCAGCGAGTCAGCGGATGCTCCTGGATGCCTCGTGCCTGTCACTCGGACGACGGTGAAACAGACTCCCGGATCAGCACTTGGAGCTAAAGACCAAACTGTAAGAGAAAATCTGAAAAGGGCTGTTTCTGCAAAAAACGGAGTGCGCAATTTAAAACCTTCCCACCAAGAAAATTCCGGCCCCCACAGGCTGCTCCCGTGAGTCCTACGAAACGCTGGAGGAGGAAATGACATGAGCTCCCCCAGAGATAAAACGAGGGTGTTTCGTGGTGGGTACAGTGTGGACACAGTCAGGGACCCAGGAAGACAGAAAGCAGTGACCGCCTGAGACAGTCAGGGACCCAGGAAGACAGAAAGCAGTGACCTCCTGAGACAGTCAGGGACCCAGGAAGACAAGAGGGCGGTGACCGCCTGAGACAGTAGGGACCCAGGAAGACAAGAGGGCGGTGATCGCCTAGACACAGGGACCCAGGAAGACAGAGGCCGGTGACCGCCTAAGACAGTCAGGGACCCAGGAAGACAAGAGGGCAGTGACCGCCTGAGACAGTCAGGGACCCAGGAGGACAGAGGGGCGGTGACCACCTGAGACAGTCAGGGACCCAGGAAGACAAGAGGGCGGGGGATCGCCTGAGACAGTCAGGGACACAGGAAGACAGGGGCCGGTGACCGCCTGAGACAGGGACCCAGGAAGACAGAGGGCGGTGACCGCCTGAGACAGTCAGGGACCCAGGAAGACAGAGGGCGGGGACCGCCTAGACAGTCAGGGACACAGGAAGACAGAGGGCGGGGACCGCCTGAGACAGTCAGGGACCCAGGAAGACAGAGGGCGGGGGACCGCCTGAGACAGTCAGGGACCCAGGAAGACAGAGGGCGGTGACCACCTGAGACAGTCAGGGACCCAGGAAGACAAAGGGCGGGGGATCGCCTCAGACAGTCAGGGACACAGGAAGACAGAGGGCGGGGACCGCCTGAGACAGTCAGTGACCCAGGAAGACAGAGGGCGGTGATCGCCTCAGACAGTCAGGGACCCAGGAAGACAGGGGGCCGGTGACCGCCTGAGACAGGGACCCAGGAAGACAGAGGGCGGTGCACCGCCTGAGACAGTAAGGGACACAGGAAGACAGAGGGCGGGGGACCGCCTCAGACAGTCAGGGACCCAGGAAGACAGAGGGCGGGGGACCGCCTCAGACAGTCAGAGACCCAGGAAGACAAAGGGCGGTGACCACCTGAGACAGTCAGGGACCCAGGAAGACGAGAGGGCGGGGGATCGCCTCAGACAGGGACACAGGAAGACAGAGGGCGGGGACCGCCTAGACAGTCAGTGACCCCAGGAAGACAGAGGGCGGTGATCGCCTACACAGTCAGGGACCCAGGAAGACAGGGGGCCGGTGACCCGCCTCGAGACAGGGACCGAGGAAGACAGAGGGCGGTGACCGCCCTGAGACAGTCGAGGGACCCAAGGAAGACAAAGGGCGGGGACCGCCTAGACAGTCAGGGACCCAGGAAGACAGAGGCCAGGGACCGCCTGAGACAGTCAGGGACCCAGGAAGACGAGAGGCCAGTGACCGCCTGAGACAGTTAAGGACCCGGGAAGACAGAGGGGAGCGACCGCCTCAGACAGCCAGGGACCCGGGAAGACAGAGGGCGGGGATTGCCTGAGACAGTCAGGGACCCAGGAAGACAGAGGGCGGGGGGACCGCCTAGACAGTCAGGGACCCTGGAAGACAAGAGGGCGGTGACCGCCCCCAGACAGTCAGGGACCCTAGGAGGACAGAGGGCGGTGATCCGCCTGAGACAGTCAGGGACCCAGGAAGACAGAGGGCGGGGGATCGCCTGAGACAGTCAGGGACACAGGAAGACAGGGGCCGGTGACCGCCTGAGACAGGGACCCAGGAAGACAGAGGGCGGTGACCGCCTAGACAGTCAGGGACCCAGGAAGACAGAGGGCAGGGACCGCCTGAGACAGTCAGGGACACAGGAAGACAGAGGGCGGGGACCGCCTCAGATAGTCAGGGACCCAGGAAGACAGAGGGCGGGGATCGCCTCAGACAGTCAGGGACCCAGGAAGACAGAGGGCGGTGACCACCTGAGACAGTCAGGACCCTGGAAAGACAGAGGGGCGGGGATCGCCTGAGACAGTCAGGGGACACAGGAAGACAGAGGGCGGGGACCGCCAAGACAGTCAGTGACCCGAGGGAAGACAGAGGGCGGTGATCGCCTGAGACAGTCAGGGACCCAGGAAGACAGAGGGCGGGGACCGCCTGAGACAGTCAGGGACACAGGAAGACAGAGGGCGGGGACCGCCTAGACAGTCAGGACACAGGAAGACGAGAGGCCGGGGACCGCCCGGACAGTAGAGGACCCTCGAAGACAGGGGCGGGTGACCGCCGAGACAGGGACCCAGGAACACAGAGGGCGGTGACCGCCTCGAGACAGTCAGGGACCCCAGGAAGACAGAGGGCGGGGACCGCCTAGACAGTCAGGGACCCAGGAAGACAGAGGGCGGGGACCGCCTAGACAGTCAGGAACCCAGGAAGACAGGGGCCAAGTCCCACCGCCTACAGAGCAGGGACCCAGGAAGACAGAGGGCGGTGACCGCCTGAGACAGTCAGGGACCCAGGAAGACAGAGGGCGGGGACCGCCTAGACAGTCAGGGACCCAGGAAGACAGAGGGCGGGGGACCGCCTAGACAGTCAGGGACCCAGGAAGACAGAGGGCGGTGACCGCCCGAGACAGTGAGTGACCCAGGAAGACAGAGGGCGGGGACCGCCTAGACAGTCAGTGACCCAGGAAGACAGAGGCCGGGGATCGCCTGAGACAGTCAGGGACCCAGGAAGACAGGGGCCGGTGACCGCCTCGAGACAGTCAGGGACCCAGGAAGACAGAGGGCGGGGACCGCCTAGACAGTCAGGGACCCTGGAAGACAGAGGGCGGGGACCGCCTAGACAGTCAGGGACCCAGGAAGACGGAGGCCGGTGACCGCCTGAGAGCGGAGGCAGACATCCTGCACGGACACACAGAAGCAAGAATTTACAGATCACAAGCGTACAACACACCAGGAAACCAGAAACAGGCGGACTCTCTTACTTCTAATCAAGGCTGCCATGCCCTCAATGCCTAGTCCCCCAAGATTCATGTGCTGAAATCCTCTCCCCCAGGTCCATGGTGTCGGGAGGTCGGGGCCTCATGAAGGGGATGTGCACCCTTCTGTAAGGGACCCCCGGGCGCTCCCCTCAGCCCCTCCGCCCTGTGAGGACTGGGTGGGACGGTGCCGTGTGTGACCCAGGCAGCAGGTCCTGCCCACCCTGCCCCCCCGTGATCTTGCAGCCTGCAGAGCTGTGAGCGATGAACGGCTGCCGGGCTGTGGTGTTTGCATGATGGCAGCCTGCTGCGCTGAGACGCAGGCCGTCTACAGAACACTCCGCCGCTCTCAGACGGTCATGACACACGAACACCTCCCCCACTCCCGTGCTGGGAACGGGAGGACGATGTCACCACCAAGGCCGCCTGGACGGCCGGGCCGTGGCAGCCACAGGAGCAAGGCTGAAACAGGTCACACGGGACAGGAGGAGGCAGAGCTGCCGTGAAAATCACACTTTACCAAACATGTGAATTGCTGACCTCAGCAGAGTGGCTACAAAACTGGAAAATAAAATCTTTCCTCTCGCGCGGGCGCGATGCCTCACGCCCGTCATCCCAGCACTTTGGGAGGCCGAGGCGGGCAGATCACAAGGTCAGGTGTTCGAGACCGGCTTTACCAACACAGACAAACACCGTCTCTACTACAAACACAAAAACTAGCCGGGGGTGCTGGCGGGCGCCTGTAGTCCCCGCTACTCGGGAGGCTGAGGCAGGAGAGTCACCGGAGCCCGGGAGGCGGAGGCTGCGGTGAGCTGAGATCGCGCCACTGCACTCCAGCCTGGGGGACAGAGCGAGAGGCTGTCTGTAAAACAAATAACTAAATAAATATAATAAAAATAATGCCATCTATCAAGAGCGTTATATAAAAAAATCAGCCTATGGAAAAATGTAACAAAAATCACACACAATGTCTACAAAGCAAAGTACAGGGCACAGCTGGGTGACATCAAACATGACGGAGCGTGGCGAGGCGGAGTACCGGCGGGTCTGTGGACGGACGCTTCCTCCCGGCCACTGCTCACCCCCGTGGACAGGCACCGATGCTTGCTGCTTTGCGGATTTTACGCACTGACAAGCTCGTGTCAAACCTTCTAAGGCAAGATAAAAGAATTCAGGGGAAGCCAGCTGAGGGTGTGAGTCCTGCCCGTGTCCAGCCCTTCCCATAAAGTCGGACTAATGAGGATGGCAGGCGGTCTCCATCAGGTGCCGGGGGACTGAGAGGAACAGAAGGGGAGTCACCTGCAAACTCAGTGGCTCATAATTTAAAAAAATTCTGCAGTGAATGGAGATTATCAACTCTCACATGCAAAGGTACAAAGGAAAGCAGTTTTTCCTGAATGTCACAAAATCGCTGTCGGAGGGGGAATGAAACATCGGATAACGTGATTTGGCTTTTTTTTTCTTTTGAGACGGAGCCTTGCTCTATCCCCAGGCTGGAGGGCAGTGACGCGATCTCAGCTCACTACAACCTCCGCCTCTCGGGTTCAAGTGATTCTCCTGCCTCAGCCTCCTGAGTAGCTGGGAGCACACGTGTGCCCCACCACACTCGGCTAATTTTTGTGTTTTTAGTGGAGACGGAGTTTCACCATGTTGGCCAGGCTGGTCTCGATCTGCTGACCTTGTGATCCCCCTGCCTCCACCTCACACAGTGCTGGGATGACAGGCCTGAGTCACCTCGCCCAGCCCATCTGACTTGTAAAACTGTTTTCCCGACTGACACACAGAAAGACCGAGTCCCTGCGTGGCCAGGTGACCGGTGGCACACCCACCTGCGCACGGCCAGGACAGGGAATGAGGCCGGCAGCCCTGACGGCCCCTTGCGCCCCTCTGCAGGCGGCAACAGCCCGGGCCTCCTCCCCGTGGCTCTGGTTCCCCTTTCCGGGGCCACAGAAACGGCAGCCTGCCATCTGTGGACTTTCAGGCCTGGCTTCCCTTGCTCAGCACATGTTCTGGGGCTCACACGCTGCTGTGTGTGGACCGTCTGCTCCAGGGCTGATGAACCGTATTCCAGTACAGCTCTGCTGACCTCAGAGGAGCGCCTTAAGCAGGAAACGCCACCGGCCCCGAGCCCCACGCTACGGTGCTTCGGGGGCGCTCGTGAGCAGGGCAGAGTCCTGAGCGTCTACACGGGCACAGGGCACGCCGGCACCGACGGCTCTGAGGGAAGAGGAACCACGGCAAGCACGGCTGGCGTCCTGAGCGTGGCTTCCTTGGCGGCCCACAGAACCATGGAAAACGTGCAGAAAGGCGGCGTGGGAAACTGCCACCCGGCCAGGTGAGCACCCGGAGTCACAGAGCCACAGCAGTCTTCAGGCTGGAGCAGCGCTGGGTCTCGGCTCTGCCCTCACCCGAATCTCCGGCTGAACTGTGATCCTGAGCGCTGCAGGAGGGGCTGCTGGGAGGTGACTGGATGCTGGGGTGGGCCTCCCCCTTGCTGCTCTCGGGACAGTGAGTTCCCGTGAGCTCCAGCGGTTTAAAAGTGGGTGGCGGTGCCCGCTCTGCGTGGCCTCTCACCTGCCACGTGTGCAGAAGCTGCCTGCGTCCCCTCCGCCTTCCTCCATGCGTGTAAGCTTCCCGAGCCTCGCCTTCTTTTACGCCTGTGGAACTGAGTCAAAGCTGCTTTCTTTAGAAGTTACCCAGTCTCAGGTAGTTCGTTTTCTTTTTTCTCATGCAGGCTGGAGTGCAGTGGTGGGATCTCAGCTCACTGCAGCCTCCGCCTCCCAGGTTCAAAAGATTCTCCTGGCTCAGCCTCCGGAGTAGCTGGGAATGCAAGCCCACGGCACCAAGCCCGGCTAGTTTCTGGATTTTTAATAGCGATGGGGTTTCGCCATGTTGGTGAGGCTGGGCTTGACCTCCGAACCTCATGATCTGCCCGCCTCAGCCTGCTAAAGTGTTAGGATTACAGGAGTGAGCCAGTGTCCCGGCCTCAGGTAGTTCTTTATAGCAGTGTGAGAAGAGACTGGTACAACCATTTCCCAAGGCATCTCCAGGCCCAGAAAACCAACCCCAGCTAACAGAGAAGGACGGACTGGCCAATGGCAGAATTAAATCATAAAACAACAGGAGGGGACGTGCGGAGAACCTGCAGATTCTAAACACTGAACGTGATCGTAGAATGGCACGCTGGCACAGCAGAAGCTGGAATCCGGCCAGCACGAGTAAATACAAACCACAGCGCATGCACGTGGACTCGCCCACAGTGTGCCACGGCGGAGGCGGAGCGGAGCGCACGGCGCACACACGGGGAACGTGGAAGGGCCCCACGGCCACGGCCGTCATGGGAGAACCTGCAGTGAGAAGAGCCCGGACCGCAGCGTGAGCAGAGCACAGGGAGAGATCGGAGGTCAAGGCACCAGAACATCGTCACGGAAAGTCACTAAAACTGAAAGCTCCTTCTTGAGAGAGAAAAATCAAGAAAATAAAAACGCGGGCTGTTTCTAGGAATAACAGAGAAGACAGGTGCCAGTGTCGGCAACCACAGGGTGGACACTGCCGTCGGTCCTACAACGTGGAATCTGACAGAGAACGTGGTGGTAGCCACCTCGGTGACACGGGCGAGCCGCACAGACTCAGACCCAAACCACCAAGTTCCCTGAAGAAGGTACGCACGGGCCGGGCGCGGTGGCCCATGCCTGTCTTCCCAGCACTTTGGGAGGCCGAGGCGAGTGCATCACCTGAGGTCAGGAGTTTGAGACCAGACTGGTCAACATGGTAAAACCCCATCTGTACTAAAAATACAAAAAATTAGCCGGGCGTGCTGTCGGGCGCCTGTAGTCCCAGCTACTCGTGAGGCTGAGGCAGGAGAATCGCTGGAATCCGGGAGGCGGAGGTTGCAGTGAGCCGAGACTGTGCCATTACACTCCAGCCTGGGCGACAGACGGAGACTCAGTCTCAAAAAAAAAAGATACAGACGGCGTGTCTCTATTCAAACAATTCCAACTGCAGTTAAAAAAATCTTCCCGCAGAGAAAACTCTGTCCCCAATGGTTTAATTGGTGAATTCTATGAAACATTCTAATAAACCTAACAGCCATTCTAAACAAAAGGCTTCAGAAGTCAGTGCTAAGGGACATTTCCCCAGCAACTCCCTGAGGCCACTATCCCCCCAGATGCTTAACTAGACCAAGCCATCGCAAGACAAGGAGACTGCAGGCCGGTCCTTCATGAGCGCAGACGCAACCCCTGCAAGGCCTGGCGATGTGGACCCCACACACGGGAGCAGCGTGACGTGGTATGGTGAAGCCGGGACTGGGGTGAGCCGAACACCGGGGCTGCCTCCACGACCCGACGCCTGTCAGGTCCATTCACCTTTTACAGGACCACAGAAAAACCTCAGTGCCACCTCGGTACACACAGAAATACATGCCTAGAATACTGGACAAACTTCAAGGCACATTTATAATTTCAAAACATGAAACTCAGCGCCAGGCACGGTGGCTCACACACGCTGAGCGCGACACATACACACAGTACCGTGCACACACAGACACGCACACACAGTGCCCTCCCACACACACACACACACGCACACACGGTGCCCTCCACACACACACACACACCCCGCCATCCACACACACACGCACACACGGTGCCCTCCACACACGCTGAGGGACACACACACACAGTGCCGTCCACACACACAGTGCCATCCACACACACACACAGTGCCATTCACACACACACACAGTGCCATCACACACACACACACACACACACACAAGTGCTATCCACACATGCTGAGGGACATGCACACACAGTGCCCTCCACACACAGTGCCATCCGCACACACAGACACGCACATAGTGCCATCCACACAGACAGTGCCATTCACACACACAGACATGCTCACAGTGCCCTCCACACACACACAGCACCATCCACACACACACAGTGCCATCCACACACACGCACAGTGCCATCACACACACACAGAGCCATCCACACACACACACACTGCCATCCACACATACAATGCCATCAACACACACCACAGTGCCATCCACACACAGACACGCACACACAGCGCCATCCACACACACACACAGTGCCATCCACACACAGCGCCATCCACACACACACCGCCATCCACACACACACAGCGCCATCCACACACACAGACACGCACACACAGTGCCATCCCACACACACACACACACACACAGTGCCGTCCACACACACACACAGTGCCATCCACACACGCACACACAATGCCCTCCACAGACAGTGCCATCCGCACACACAGACACGCAGTGCCATCCACACACAGTGCCATCCACACACAGACACGCACACACAGTGCCTTCCACACACAGTGCCATCCGCACACACACACGCACACAGTGCCGTCCACACACAGTGCCATCCGCACACACAGACACGCACACACAGTACCCTCCACACACAGACACGCACACACATTGTCCTCCACACAGTGCCATCCGCACACACAGACACGCACACACAGTGCCATCCACACACGCACACACGCACACACAGTGCCATCCGCACACACAGACACGCACACACAGTGCCATCCGCACACACAGACACGCACACACAGTACCCTCCACACACAGACACGCACACACAGTGCCCTCCACACAGTGCCATCCGCACACACAGACACGCACACACAGTGCCCTCCACAGACAGTGCCATCCGCACACACAGACACGCACACAGTGCCCTCCACACAGTGCCATCCACACACACAGACACGCACACACAGTGCCCTCCACACACAGTGCCATCCGCACACACAGACACGCACACAGTGCCCTCCACACAGTGCCATCCGAACACAGACACGCACACACAGTGCCCTCCACACACAGTGCCATCCGCACACACAGACACGCACAGTGCCCTCACACACAGTGCCATCCGCACACACAGACACGCACACAGTGCCCTCCACAACAGTGCCATCCGCACAGACACGCACACACAGTGCCCTCCACACACAGTGCCATCCGCACACACAGACACGAACACAGTGCCCTCCACACAGTGCCATCCGCACACACAGACACGCACACACAGTGCCATCCGCACACACAGACACGCACACACAGTGCCCTCCACACAGTGCCATCCGCACACACAGACACGCACACACAGTGCCCTCCACACACAGTGCCATCCGCACACACAGACACGCACACACAGTGCCCTCCACACACAGACACGCACACACAGTGCCCTCCACACAGTGCCATCCGCACACACAGACACGCACACACAGTGCCCTCCACAGACAGTGCCATCCGCACACACAGACACGCACACAGTGCCCTCCACACAGTGCCATCCGCACACACAGACACGCACACACAGTGCCCTCCACACACAGTGCCATCCGCACACACAGACACGCACACACAGTGCCCTCCACACACAGTGCCATCCGCACACACAGACACGACACAGTGCCATCCACACAGTGCCATCCGCACACAGTGCCCTCCACAGTGCCATCTGCACACACAGACCACACACAGTGCCCTCCACACACAGTGCCATCCGCACACAGACACGCAACACAGTGCCCCATCCACACAGACACGCACACACAGTGCCCTCCACACAGTGCCATCCGCACACACAGACACGCACACACAGTGCCCTCCACACAGTGCCATCCGCACACACAGACACGCACACACAGTGCCCTCCACACACAGACACGCACACACAGTGCCCTCCACACAGTGCCATCCGCACACACAGACACGCACACACAGTGCCCTCCACAGACAGTGCCATCCGCACACACAGACACGCACACAGTGCCCTCCACAGACAGTGCCATCCGCACACACAGGACACGCACACACAGTGCCCTCCACAGACAGTGCCATCCGCACACACAGACACGCACACAGTGCCCTCCACACAGTGCCATCCGCACACACAACACGCACACAGTGCCCTCCACAGTGCCATCCGCACACACAGACACGCACACACAGTGCCCTCCACACACAGTGCCATCGCACACACAGACACGCACACAGTGCCCTCCACACAGTGCCATCCGCACACAGACACGCACACACAGTGCCCTCCACACACACAGACACGCACACAGTGCCCTCCACACACACGGTGCGGGCACAGGCGCACATACAGTGCCATCCACACACACACAGACACGCACACACAGTGCCCTCCCGCACAGACATGCACACACAGTGCCGTCCACACACACAGACACGCACACACAGTGCCGTCCACAGACAGCCCCACACACAGACACGTACACACGTGCCATCCACACCAGCTGACAAGACACACACACACGCAATGCCGTCCACACACGCTGATGGACACACAAACACAGGGCAGGAGCAGGTGATAAGTCCACACGGGACAAGGACACCCAGGGCAGGAGCAGGTGATGACCCCACATGGGACAAGGACACCCAGGGCAGGAGCAGGTGATGGGTACACACGGGACAAGGACACCCAGGGGCAGGAGCAGGTGATGGGTACACACGGGACAAGGACACCCAGGGCAGGAGCAGGTGATGAGTCCACACGGACAAGAGACAGCATGGACCGGGAGCAGCGGCTCACAACTGCAATCCTAGCACTTTCGGAGGCTGAGGTGGGCGGATCACGAGGTCAGTAAGTCCGAGACCAGCGTGGCCAACATTGTGAAACCCTGTCTGTACTAAAAGTACAAAAATTATCCGGGCATGGTGGCACACACCTGTCATCCCAGCTACTCGGGAGCTTGAGGCAGAAGAATCGCTTGAACTCAGGAGGTGGAGGGGCGCAGTGGTCCAAGACTGCACCACTGCACTCCAGCCTGGGCAACAGAGTGACACTTCGGTGTCAAAAAAAAATGACGGCACCTCTAGTAAGTACTTGTGGCAAGTTTTTCCTAGAGGTACAAGAAGTGTTCATGTTTCTGGTGTTTCCAATTACAGCTTATTAGGTAAGTATTACTTTTTTTTCATTCACTACATGTTTGCATCCAACTGTGAGAAAGTTTCTAATATCTCAACACAAATGATTACGGAAGGATGGTAGCTTTTCCCATGAGAAGGCTTTGCATGGGTCGCAGGCTATGCGGTCCTTTCAGGGCTCACAGTACGTGCAACACGGGGGGACCCCTGTATGAATGTGGGGTGCCTTAGAAAAAATACCCAAGTGTGAAACAGCCTGCTAATTTTTGTCTAAGAAATGCAAGAGTATGCACGTGCACACTCACACACAGATTTTGTATGTAGCTGCTCCTATTAAAATCTGAGCAATAATAAAAGGGTAAACCAGGGGCTGTGCAAACTCTCACCCTATGGGGAGAGTCAGCACACACAGGGGACAGAACCTGGACTTAGCCGAATGTCTCTCATCTGTTATGTTCACGCTGTAACCATGGAGCTTTGTACATATTTATAAAACAAAACATTTTAAAGTACTTTGAAAAGGCAATCCCTCATAGAAACGGGGGGACACTTCTAGCTTGTTCTTTGAGACCTGCATTTCTCTAAAAGCAAAACCAGAGGAAGGACTCAGGAGAAAAACTGCCAACCAGTGTCTTCTCTTGTGAACCTAGCTACAAAAAGTGTTGCAATCCAGCAACACATAGAAAAGATGAGACAGAGCGACCAGGTGGGATTCATGCCAGGAATGCAAGCTTGGTTTAACGCCCCAACCCACCCATTTCATACATTATATTAATCGGGTAAAAGAACAAAACCCCGGGCCGAGCTTGGTGGCTTACGCCTGTAATCCAAGGACTTTGGGGACGCCAGGGGTGGGCACATCACAAGGTCAAGAGATCAAGACTAACCTGGCAAACATGGTGAAACCGCGTCTCTATGAAAAATGCAAAAATTAGCTGGGTGTGGTGGTATGCGCCTGTCGTGCCAGCTACCCAGGAGGCTGAGGCAGGAGAATCATTTGAACCCAGGAGGCGGAGGCTGCAGAGAGCCGAGAACACACCACTGCACTGCAGCCTCGAGCCAGAGCAGAGACTCCGTCTCAAACAAAACAGAAACGTGGCCAGGCGCAGTGGCTCACGCCTGTCATCCCAGCACTTTGCGAGGCCGAGGGGGTGGATCACCTGAGCTCAGCAGCCTCGACACCAGCCTGGCCAATACGGTGAAACCCCATGTCTACCAAAAATACAGAAATTAGCCAGCCGTGGTGGCAGGCGCCTGTAATCCCAGCTGCTTGGGAGGCTGAGGCAGGAAAATCACCTGAACGTGGGAGGTGAAGGCTGCAGTGAGCTGAGATCACGCCACCGCACTCCAGCCTGGGATGACAGACAGAGACTCTGTCTCCAAAACAAACAAACAAACAAACCCAAAAAACGAAAACCGGTCATCTCACTGATTTAGAAAAAGCATTTGACAAAATTCAGCATCCAATCCTGATGAGAACACTTAACAAACCAGGACAGATCTCGCAGGTTTGCAAGCTGATACATCGTTTTAACCCAAACCGGCCTGCTGCCAGGGCACTCAGAGGTGAAAGGTGGGTGATCTCCCCGCAAGGCCAAACAGGACTAGGGTGCCCACGCTTTCACTTCTGTTCAGCACCACACTGCAGGTTCTAACCAGTGTGGCCAGGCAAGAAAAAGAAATAAAAGACGTGCACACTGGGAAGGAGCTAAAACTGTAACTGCTTACACGTGACGTGGTGTCGTACCCACTAAAAAGCGGTGAGAACTAGGCCGGGCGCGGTGGCTCATGGCTGCCATGCCAGCACTTTGGGAGGTCGACGTGGGTGGATCACCTGAGGTCGGGAGTTCGAGACCAGCCTGACCGACATGGAAAACCCCATCTCTACTAAAAAATACAAAAAAATGTAGCCGGGGGAGGGGGGTGCACGCCTGTAGTCCCAGCTACTCCGGAGGCTGAGGCAGGAGAATCCCTTGCACACAGGAGGCGGAGGCTGCAGTGAGCCGAGATCCTACCATAGTACTCCGGCCTGGGCAGCAAGAGTGAAACTCAGGTTCAAGTAAGAAAAAATATTAGAACTAATAAATGAGTTCAGAAGAATTGCAAGATAAAAGATCAACACACAAAAAATGAATTGTATTTCTACATGCTTCCGGTGCCAATCCTGAAATAAAATTCAAGAAAACAATTCCGTTTACAACAGCATCAGAAATAAGAAAGCACTTTGGAGTAAATTTAATAAAAGTGTAAGACATTATACTTTGAAAACTGTAAGATATTTCTGAAGGAAATTAAAGATGATGGTAATGAATGGAAAGAGACCCCCATGCATGCAAATCGGAAAGCTCAATGACGCTAAGTAGCCAATACTTCCTCAAACTGCTCTGCGAAGTGTCCAGTCTCTAAGAATGCTGCAGCTCAAGGCCTTGTGGGAAATGAACGAGCGACTCTAAACTTTCCATGCAATTGCACGTGATGCGTAGAATCAAAATAGTCGTGAAAAGATGAAGAAAATGGGAAGACTCTCACTTTCCCTGCTTCAAAACTTAACAAGAAGCAACGGCAGTGAAGGCAGTGTGGTGCTGGCAGAGCCAGGGTATATGCATGGATGAGACGGGGTCTAGCTGCACCCCCAAACCCTCGACCGGCCGACGCAGATACCTGGCCTGGGTGCAGACCACTCCATGGGGGGAAGGAAAGTCTCTTCGGCAGACACTGCTGAGACCCCTGGACGTGCACATGGGGAACCACTAGGTGGGCCCCGGTGTCATGAAAAACTAACTCAAAACGCATCACAGACAAATGGGAGAGCTGAAACTAGACACCTCTTAGAAAACAAAAAATCTTCGTGACCTTGGAAAAATATGGAAGAGACACCAGCAGAACTTATCCGAGAAGGCATTTGTACTCAGAATACATCCACAATGTGGCCGAGTGCGGTGGCTCACGCCCGTAATTCCTGCACTTTGGGAGGCCAAGGGGGAGAATAGCTTGAGCTCAGGAGTTCAAGACAAGCTCGGGGAACATAGTGAGAACCCCCGTCTGGACAAAAAAATACAAGAAGTTAGCCAGGCATGGGGGTGCATGCCTGTAGTCACAGCTACTTGGAGGGCCGAGCTGGGGGAATCAGCCGAGCCCAGGGGGTGGAGGCTGCAGAGAGGTGAGATCGCACCATTGCACTCCAGCCTGGTGACAGACTGAGACCGTGTCTGAAAAGGAAACCCAAAAACAGAATGACAAAATGAGAGACAATCCAATTGAAAACAGGGTAAGGAGCTGAACACACGTGTGTCTACAGAGGTACACGCAGCCAAGGAAGTACATGGAAACACACTCAACATCATCTGACACGAGGCAAATACACACGAGGACCACCGTGGACACAACAGCACAGTCACCAGGCCACGACGTCCACAGCTGGGGGGACAGGGAGACCCCAGTGCACAGTCACCAGGCCACGATGTCCACACCTGGGGGGACAGTGAGGCCCCAGTACACAGTCACCAGGCCACGATGTCCACAGCCGGGGGACAGTGAGACCCCAGTGCACAGTCACCAGGCCTCGCCGTCCACAGCCGTGGGACAGTGAGGCCCCAGTGCACAGTCACCAGGCCACGATGTCCACAGCCGGGGGACAGTGAGGCCCCAGTGCACAGTCACCAGGCCACGATGTCCACAGCCGGGGGACAGGGAGACCCCAGTGCACAGTCACCAGGCCACGCCGTCCACAACCGGGGGACAGTGAGACCCCAGTGCACAGTCACCAGGCCACGATGTCCACAGCCGGAGACAGTAGGACCCCAGTGCACACCTACCACGCTATAACGTCCACAGCCGGGGGACACTGAGACCCCAGTGCAGTCACCAGGCTATGACATCCACAGCCGGGGACAGTGAGACCCTAGTGCACAGTCACCAGGCCTCGCCGTCCACAGCCGGGGACAGTGGGACCCCAGTGCACAGTCACCAGGCCTCGCCGTCCACAGCCGGGGACAGTGGGGACCCCAGTGCACAGTCACCAGGCCTCGCCGTCCACAGCCGGGGGACAGTGGGACCCCAGTGCACAGTCACCAGGCCTCGCCGTCCACAGCCGGGGGACAGTGGGACCCAGTGCACAGTCACCAGGCCACGATGTCCACAGCTGGGGACAGTGGGACCCCAGTGCACAGTCACCAGGCCACGACGTCCACAGCCGGGGGACAGTGGGACCCCAGTGCACAGTCACCAGGCCTCGCCGTCCACAGCCAGGGGACAGTGAGACCCCAGTGCACAGTCACCAGGCTATAACGTCCACAGCGAGGGGACAGTGAGGCCCAGTGCACAGTCACCAGGGCCACGACGTCCACAGGCGGGGACAGTGAGACCCCAGTGCACACCCACCACGCTATAACGTCCACAGCCGGGGACAGTGAGACCCCAGGTGCAGTCACCAGGCTATGACATCCACAGCCGGGGACAGTGGGACCCAGTGCACAGTCACCAGGCCTCGCCATCCACAGCCGGGGGGACAGTGGGACCCCAGTGCACAGTCACCAGGGCACGACGTCCACAGCCGGGGACAGTGAGTTGGCAGCAGCGATGGAAACCCCTGCCCCCTCACACTGCTGGCTTCAGGTGAAACGGGGCAGCCGCTTCAGAAAATGCGTTCCTCAGAAAGCTAAATGTGGAGTCGGTATTAGCCTGGCATCGCACTCTCAGCTGTCCGTTCTTTAGAGAAGTGTAAAGATCCATCCACACACAGACACGTACACACGTCACAGCCGCTCTGCTCACGGCAGCCCGGAAAGAGCAAGGCTGCCAGGGCCTTCTCCGTGGAAGAAAGGATAAACTGCCGGAGAGACGCCGCAGCCACGGAAAGGCACGCGGTGCCCCTCACCACGTGGAGGACCCTGCAGACAGACGCAGGGAAGACACGCAGGCCCGCGGTCACACAGCTGCGTTAGTCCTCACGCTCATGAAACGCCCACAGACGCACACGTGTGGGTGCGGACGGCGGAGGAGCAGTTTCCCAGGGACAGGGAATGGGAGGCAGAGGCGGCGGGCCTGGGGCTTCCTTCTGTGCGGAAGCGTCCCCGAAGCTCACCGTGGACGGCTACACACCTCTGCACGCTCAAAAGCACCGAAATCTGCACGCTCACACGCCCACAGCACCACCTCCACCTCTCCACCCCACCTGGCACCCACGTCCGCCTCTCCACCCCACCCTCACACGCCCACGGCACCACCTCCGCCTCTCCACCCCAACCTGGCACCCACCTCCGCCTCTCCACCCCACCCTCACACGCCCACGGGCAGCACCTCCCGCCTCTCCACCTCCACCCTCACACACCCACGGGAGCACTCTCGCCTCTCCACCCCACGCCTCACACGGCCCACGGCACCACCTCCGCCTCTCCACCCCACCCTCACACTCCCATGGGAGCACCTCCGCCTCTCCACCCCCACCTGGCACCCACGTCCGCCTCTCCACCCCACCCTGACACGCCCACGGCACCACCTCCGCCTCTCCGATCCCACGCATGTGACACTCACCTTGGCCACCAGGCCCATGTCGTCCATGGTGGCCCTCTCCTGGGGGAACTGGGCGAAGGTGCCCTCGATCTTGCTGATGACGGCGTCCACGCTGACGGAGTCCTGCGGGCGTCCTTGGGGAAGTAGAAGGTCGGAATGCTTTGGCTCGTGGCCGGGGGCAGAGGCTCTTGTTCTGCGTCTGAACCTGAGGAGTCCACAGAAGCACTCGGTTACAACCTGGGAGCCGCCAACGCCTTCTCCACCCGGACACGGGACCAATAGCAACGGCCTCTGTCGGGCCCACGGCGCCGAGGTCACCTCATCCCACGCACCCCAGTGCAGGACCACCTCCACCCGGCCACGGGGACACTCACACTCCCAACTGCAGGGAGCAGCCCCACCCAGCCACGGGGACACTCCACACCCCACTGCAGGGCACCACCTCCAAATGGCCATGGGGACACTCACACACCACTGCAGGGACCACCTCCATAGGCCACGGGGACACTCACACTCCCCCACCGCAGGGAGCAGCTCCACCCAGCCATGGGGACACTCACACCCCACTGCAGGGACCACCTCCACCCGACCATGGGGACACTCACACCCCACTGCAGGGACCACCTCCACCCGGCCATGGGGGACACTCACGCACCCACTGCAGGGACCACCTCCACCCGGCCATGGGGACACTCACGCACCCACTGCAGGGACCACCTCCACCCGGCCACGGGGACACTCACACACCCACTGCAGGGACCACCTCCACCCGGCCATGGGGGACACTCACACACCCACTGCAGGGGACCACCTCCACCCGGCCATGGGGACACTCACACACCCACTGCAGGGACCACCTCCACCCGGCCACGGGGACACTCACACCCCACTGCAGGGACCACCTCCACCCGGCCACGGGGACACTCACACCCCACTGCAGGGAGCAGCTCCGCCCAGACATGGGGACACTCACACACCCACTGCAGGGACCACCTCCACCCGGCCATGGGGACACTCACACACCCACTGCAGGGACCACCTCCACCCGGCCATGGGGACACTCACACGCTCCACTGCAGGGACCACCTCCACCCGGCCATGGGGGACACACACACACCCACTGCAGGGACCACCTCCACCCGGCCATGGGGACACTCACACACCCACTGCAGGGGACCACCTCCACCCGGCCATGGGGACACTCACACACCCACTTGCAGGGACCACCTCCACCCGGCCACGGGGACACTCACACACCCACTGCAGGGACCACCTCCACCCGGCCACGGGGACACTCACACACCCACTGCAGGGACCACCTCCACCCGGCCACGGGGGACACTCACACACCCACTGCAGGGACCACCTCCACCCGGCCATGGGGACAGTCACACACGCACTGCAGGGCCCACCTCCACCCGGCCATGGGGACACTCACACACCCACTGCAGGGACCACCTCCACCCGGCCATGGGGACACTCACACACCCACTGCAGGGACCACCTCCACCCGGCCATGGGGACACTCACACACCCACTGCAGGGCCCACCTCCACCCGGCCATGGGGACAGTCACACACCCACTGCAGGGACCACCTCCACCCGGCCATGGGGACAGTCACACACGCACTGCAGGGGACCACCTCCACCCGGCCATGGGGACACCACACACCCACTGCAGGGACCACCTCCACGCGGCCATGGGGACACTCACACACCCACTGCAGGGACCACCTCCACCCGGCCATGGGGACACTCACACACCCACTGCAGGGACCACCTCCACCCGGCCATGGGGACAGTCACACACGCACTGCAGGGACCACCTCCACCCGGCCATGGGGGACCACTTCACACAGCCCACTGCAAGACCACCTCCGCCTGAGGGGCCACGTGATGTCAACAGGGACCCCACGGTGGGTCGCTGCTCCACACTGAGCACTCACCACACCTGGCAGGGCAGCCAAGCAACCCAGATGCCAAGAGACCCACGAGGACCCCGCTCCCGCTTCCCACGGGCCACATCACTGACCTCACACCTGGCAGGGCCGTGGAGACAAGGGCAGCTCCATGCCCCAGATGCCCAATAGCTCGGCCAGGACCCGCTCCCCATTCCCACAGGCGACACCACTGACTCCACACCTGGCAGAGCCCTGGGGACAAAGGCAGCCCACACCCCAGACGGCCGAGAGCTTGGACACAGCAAGGCACAGCCTGACCCTAGAGCCCCGGCTGACTCACGTCCTCAGAGGCAGATGCAGAACGGGCACCCACACAGGCAGGTGAGGGGGTCGACCGGCAGGTACTGCTGTGACACAAGCGTGAGCCCCTTGCCCAGTGCAGACCGCACACCACGGGCTCCTGGTGACACTCAGCACCAGCACTCCCCCTCGCCCAGTGCATCTGCAGGACCCAGACCACTCGCTCGACTCTCCCTGAAGCTCCACAAAACCTGTGAGCTGCATATTTACTCTCACCCTGTGACACTAAAACACCGAGAATAACAGTCAACGACATGAGCAACTACACAGTGCCCTCCTCCACCTACTACCCAGGGGACGGGGCTGCATCCTCCTCCTTCAACTACCCAGGGGACGGGGCTGCGTCCTCCTCCTCCACCAACTACCCAGGGGGACGGGGCTGCGTCCTCCTCCTCCATACTACCCAGGGGACGGGGCTGCGTCCTCCTCCTCCACCAACTACCCAGGGACGGGGCTGTGTCCTCCTCCACCTACTACCCAGGGGACGGGGCTGCGTCCTCCTCCTCCTCCTACTACCCAGGGGACGGGGCTGCGTCCTCCTCCTCCTACTACCCAGGGGACGGGGCTGCGTCCTCCTCCTCCTACTACCCAGGGGACGGGGCTGCGTCCTCCTCCTCCCTACTACCCAGGGGACGGGGCTGCGCTCCTCCTCCACCTACTACCCAGGGGACGGGGCTGTGTCCTCCTCCACCTACTACCCAGGGGACGGGGCTGCGTCCTCCTCCACCTACTACCCAGGGACGGGCTGCGTCCTCCTCCTCCACCTACTACCCAGGGGACGGGGCTGCGCTCCCTCCTCCACCTACTACCCAGGGGACGGGGCTGCGTCCTCCTCCCACCTACTACCCAGGGGACGGGGCTGCGTCCTCCTCCTCACCTACTACCCAGGGACGGGGCTGCGTCCTCCTCCTCCCCTACTACCCAGGGGACGGGGCTGCGTCCTCCTCCTCCTACTACCCAGGGGACGGGGCTGCGCTCCTCCTCCTCCTACTACCCAGGGGACGGGGCTGCGTCCTCCTCCTCCACCTACTACCCAGGGGGCGGGGCTGCGTCCTCCTCCACCTTACTACCCAGGGGACGGGGCTGTGTCCTCCTCCTCCACCTACTACCCAGGGGACGGGGCTGCGCTCTCCTCCTCCACCTACTACCCAGGGACGGGGCCTGCGCCTCCTCCTCCACCTACTACCCAGGGGACGGGGCTGCGCTCCTCCTCCTCCTACTACCCAGGGGACGGGGCTGCGTCCTCCTCCACCTACTACCCAGGGGCACGGGGCTGCGTCCTCCTCCTCCACCTACTACCCAGGGGACGGGGCTGTGTCCTCCTCCACCTACTACCCAGGGGACGGGGCTGCGTCCTCCTCCTCCTACTACCCAGGGGACGGGGCTGCGTCCTCCTCCACCTACTACCCAGGGGACGGGGCTGCGTCTCCTCCTCCTCCTACTACCCAGGGACGGGGCTGTGCCCTCCTCCTCCACCTACTACCCAGGGGACGGGGCTGCGTCCTCCTCCACCTACTACCCAGGGGACGGGGCTGCGCTCCTCCTCCACCTACTACCCAGGGGACGGGGCTGCGTCCTCCTCCTCCACCTACTACCCAGGGGACGGGGCTGCGTCCTCCTCCTCCTCCTACTACCCAGGGGACGGGGCTGCGTCCTCCTCCTCCACCTACTACCCAGGGGACGGGGCTGCGTCCTCCTCCTCCACCTACTACCCAGGGGACGGGGCTGTGTCCTCCTCCTCCACCTACTACCCAGGGGACGGGGCTGCGTCCTCCTCCACCTACTACCCAGGGGACGGGGCTGTGTCCTCCTCCACCTACTACCCAGGGGACGGGGCTGTCGTCCTCCTCCACCTACTACCCAGGGACGGGGCTGGGTCCTCCTCCTCCACCTACTACCCAGGGGACGGGGCTGCGTCCTCCTCCTCCACCTACTACCCAGGGGACGGGGCTGCGTCCTCCTCCTCCTACTACCCAGGGACGGGGCTGCGTCCCTCCTCCACCCTACTACCCAGGGGACGGGGCTGCGTCCTCCTCCACCTACTACCCAGGGGACGGGGCTGCGTCCTCCTCCTCCACCTACTACCCAGGGGACGGGGCTGCGTCCTCCTCCACCTACTACCCAGGGGACGGGCTGTGTCCTCCTCCACCTACTACCCAGGGGACGGGGCTGTGTCCTCCTCCTCCACCTACTACCCAGGGGACGGGGCTGCGTCCTCCTCCACCTACTACCCAGGGGACGGGGCTGTGTCCTCCTCCACCTACTACCCAGGGGACGGGGCTGTGTCCTCCTCCTCCACCTACTACCCCAGGGGACGGGGCTGCGTCCTCCTCCTCCAACTACCCAGGGGACGGGCTGTGTCCTCCTCCACCTACTACCCCAGGGGATGGGGCTGTGTCCTCCTCCACCTACTACCCAGGGGACGGGGCTGCGTCCTCCTCCTCCACCTACTACCCAGGGGACGGGGCTGTGTCCTCCTCCTCCACCTACTACCCAGGGGACGGGGCTGCGTCCTCCTCCTCCTCCTACTACCCAGGGGACGGGGCTGCGTCCTCCTCCTCCACCTACTACCCAGGGGACGGGGCTGTGTCCTCCTCCTCCTACTACCCAGGGGACGGGGCTGTGTCCTCCTCCTCCACCAACTACCCAGGGGACGGGGCTGTGTCCTCCTCCACCTACTACCCAGGGGACGGGGCTGCATCCTCCTCCACCAAGTACCCAGGGTACGGGGCTGCGTCCTCCTCCTCCAAATCTCATGGAGGCCAAGTCCAGGGACGAAGTCCTAGAACCAATGAGGCACAGCACAGGCTCTTCGGGTCACAATCCTGACTGCCTGGGATGAATGCAGGACTGGGTCCCAGCTGCAGCATCCTCACAGAACAAACAAACCCCCCACCCTGCTGCTCCCACAGGTCCGTTAGGCCAGGTCACAAGGTTCCCACAGACAGCACCCTCACCGCGTCCCAGCCTGCTGTCCCCACGGGACCTTTGCCCAAGGTCACACTTGGCAGGTTTTTCTCTGATCCCATCTAGGAGGAGCAGGGGCCACCTCTGTGACCTGGCGCACAGCAGGCTCCCTGAAGTAGGTGCCGACTGAATGCTCATTCCGCATAGTTTTATCTCATGGGCACACCCTTCCCCCGTGATTCAGAATATCCCTGTGGGCACCAGGGGCAACGCAGCCTCCCTGAGTAGGCGCCGACTAATGCTCCTTCCGCATAGTTCTACCTCACGGGTACACCCTTCCCCGTGTTTCAGAATATCCCTGCGGGGCACCAGGGGCAACGCAGGCTCCCTGAAGTAGGCGCTGACTGAATGCTCGTTCCGCACAGCTTTACCTCACGGGCACACCCTTCCCCGTGATTCAGAATATCCCTGCGGGGCACCAGGGGCAATGCAGGCTCCCTGAAGTAGGGGCTGACTGAATGCTCGTTCCGCACAGCTTTACCTCACGGGCACACCCTTCCCCGTGATTCAGAATATCCCTGCGGGCACCAGGGGCAATGCAGGCTCCCTGAAGTAGGCGCTGACTGAATGCTCGTTCCACACAGCTTTACCTGACAGGCACACCCTTCCCCGTGGTTCAGAATGTGACTTCGGTGACCTGGGGTGGGAGGTCCCTGTGTCTCCCCGAATCCACAATGGGTCCCCGCAGCAGCGTCCTCCTCGTGTCTTGCTGCAGGGCGGTGCCACTGTGGAGCCTTCTGCTGTTCCCCCTTCACAACACTGGGTTCACACAGGTCTGCTGTTTGGGTTCTGGAATTGGCCCTGTGGATATTCTGCAGTGGGCTCTCGGGCTCCTGTTTTCGGTAATATAATGACCTAGGCACACCAATCAACCCTCTTGCCAAAAACTGCCAAGAATACTGGACAGGATGTTTCACAAATATGTTCAGGACAGCAGCATCCACAGGCTGGCAGGAAAGTATAGCATCTCAGGCCACAGGTGCCCAGAAGCAGGGAGCAGGGAGGCCTGGGGAGGAGGGAGCAGGGAGCCCCTAGAGGAGGGTGCAGGGAGGCCGGGGAGGAGGGGAGGAGGGAGGCCCAGGCAGAGCGAGCAGGGAGGCTGGGAGGAGGGAGCAGGGAGGCCCGGGAAGAGGGAGCAGAGAGGCCAGGGAGGACGGAGCAGGGGGGGGCCCGGGAGGAGGGAGCCGGGAGGAGGGGAGCAGGGAGGCCAGGGAGGAGGGGAGCAGAGAGGCCCGGGAGGAGGGAGCAGAGAGGCCAGGGAGGAGGGAGCAGGGGGGCCCGGGGAGGAGGGAGCCGGGGAGGAGGGAGCAGAGAGGCCGGGGAGGAGGGAGCAGGGGGCCCTGGAGGAGGAAAGCAGGGGGCCCGCGGAGGAGGGAGCAGAGAGGCCAGGGAGGAGGGAGCAGGGAGGCCCGGGAGGAGGACCAGGGAGGCCCTGGGAGGAGGGAGCAGAGAGGCCAGGGAAGAGGGAGCAGGGGGGCCCTGGGAGGAGGGGAGCAGGGGGGGCCCGGGAGGAGGGAGCAGGGAGGCCCGGGAGGAAGGACCAGGGAGGCCCGGGAGGAGGGAGCAGAGAGGCCAGGGAAGAGGGAGCAGGGGGGCCCGGGAGGAGGGAGCAGGGGGCCCGGGAGGAGGGGAGCAGGGAGGCCCCGGAGGAGGGCGAAGGGAGGCCGGAGGAGGGTGCAGGGAGGCCCGGGAGGAGGGAGCAGGGAGGCCCGGGAGGAGGGAGCAGGGAGGCCCGGGAGGAGGGAGCAGGGAGGCCCGGGCGGAACGAGCAGGGAGGCCAGGAGGAGGGAGCGGGGAGGCCCTGGGAGGAGGGAGTAGGGGCCCGGGGAGGAGGGAGCAGGGAGGCCCGGGCGGAACGGAGGAGGGAGCCAGGAAGAGGGAGCAGGGAGGCCTGGGAGGAGGGAGCAGAGAGGCCAGGGAGGAGGGGAGCCGGGGGAGCCCGGGAGGAGGGAGCCGGGAGGAGGGAGCAGGGGAGGAGGGAGCAGAGAGGCCAGGGAGGAGGGAGTAGGGGGGCCCGGGAGGAGGGAGCCGGGAGGAGGGAGTAGAGAGGCCCGGGAGGAGGGGAGCAGGGGGCCCGGGAGGAGGGAGCATGGGGGCCCGGGAGGAGGGAGCAGAGAGGCCTGGGAGGAAGGACCAGGGAGGCCTGGGGAGGAGGGAGCAGGGAGGCCTGGAAGGAGGGACCAGGGCCTGCAAGGATGAACCAGGGAAGGCCATGGACCCTGCACAGGCTCTGCCTTCAGAAGCGTGGACTGAGCGGAGTCCCCTGAAATCTCTCACAGCCTTGCAGAGCTCTGGGGAATCGGAGGTAAAACCCAGGGTCCTGGGAGGAAGCTGCATCAGGTAAACCTCCCAGAACGTTCCACCTTTAGTGAAAACAGTGAACTGCAAATAAACCTCCCATGCACCTCAGGCCCCAGGAATGAAAGGAAGATTGAGGCCTTTGCCTGGAGCTGCAGGTAGCAGCCGGGCAGGGTGGCATTTCCCCGACAACTTACGGCTACAGCCAACTCTCGTGCAGGTTTGCAAATCAAACTCACATCACCACGACGGTGAGAAAACCCTCACACAGCCGGGCACACTGGGTTGTGCCTGTAATCCTGGCACTTTGGGAGGCTGAGGCGGGCAGACTGCCTGACCTCGGGAGTTCGAGACCAGCCTGGGCAACATAGCAAAACCTCATCTCTACTACAAAAAAAAAAAAAAAAATTAGCCGGGTGTGGTGGCACATGCCTACAGTCCCAGCTACTCCGAAGGCGGAGGTTCGGAAATCGCTGGAAGCCACGAGGCGGAGGTTGCACCAAGCTGAGACGGTGCCACTGAACTCCAGCCTGAGCAACAGAGCAAGACTCTGTCTCCCAAAAAAACCCCCTCAAACCAAAAATGTAAAGTTATTCCCCACGCAGGCAGCAAGTTCCTGAGAAAAGCCAGGGCTCAAGAACGCTCCCAAAGCTGCGAGAAAGACGAGCAGGTCACATTCAGCAATCACCAACAGGCCCGCAGCAGTCAGGCACAATGAGTGAGTCTTTCCCGTCCTCATTGAGAGGTGAGCGGGCTTCTGACTCTGACACTGCCAGGACATAGAACGAGTAACACCTCCTGCATTGTAAGAAATAAAAGAGAAGGCCGGGCGCGGTGGCTCGTGCCTGTAATGCCAGCACTCTGGGAGGCCGAGGCGGGTGGATCAACTCAGGTCAGGAGTTCGAGGCCAGACTGACCAACATGGAGAAACCCCATCTGTACTAAAAATTAAAAAAATCAGCTGGGTGTGGTGGCGGGCACCTGTAATCCCAGCTACTCCAGAGGTTGAGGCAGGAGAATCGATTGAACCCAAGAGGGAGAGACTGTGGTGAGCCGAGACTGTGCCATTGCACTCCAGCCTGGGCAACAAGAGGGAAACGGCAGCGTGTGGGGGCTCATGGCTGTCATCCCCGCACTCTGGGAGGCCGAGGTGGGCAGATCAAGAGGTCAGGAGTTTGAGAACAAACCCCGTCTTTACTAAAAATACAAAAATCAGCCGGACACACTGGCAGGTGTCTGTAATCCCAGCTACTCAGAGGCTGAGAGGAAGAATCACTTGAACCCGGGGGGTGGACACTGAGGTGACCCGAGGTCACACCACTGCACTCCAGCCTGGGTGACAGAGTAAGACTCCACCTCAAAAAAAAAAAAAAAAAAAAAAAAAAGCGAAACTGTCTCAAAACAAACAAACGAAAGAAATTAAGAGAAAATTGAAACTACAAGAAAAAAACAGGTAAAAACACACTGACATGTAAATTCTAGAGATTTAAAACAGGTGAGCAGGAAACGCACTTGGACGGGTCACAGGGTGGACTCGGTGACGTGGGAGGACGAAGTTAGCAAAGTCTTAACCCTGCGGCCCGAGGACCTGGGAGACAGTCGCCCCGGGAGCCCCAGCGGGATAGCAAAGGTAATCCACTCCTTCACCACCAGCGAGGGAACCGCAGCCTCCAAAACAGACAGAATACAACCAACAGCCAAAAACGGGTGCCCAGCCGGCGCCGTGGGTCACGCCTGTCACCCCAGCAGTCTGGGAGGCCAAGGAGGGCGGATCACCTGAAGTCGGGAGTTCGAGTCCAGCCTGGCCAGCGTGGTGAAACCGTGTCTCTACTAAAAACACAAAAATCAGGCGGGCGCGGTGGCGGGCGCCTGTAGTCCCAGCTGCTCAGGAGGCTGAGGCAGGAGAATCGCTTGAACTCCAGAGGCGGAGATTCCAGTGAGCCAAGATCGTGCCACTGCACCCCAGCCTGGGCGACAGAGTGACATTCTGCCCAAAAAAAAAAAAACAAAAAAAAAAACAGGTGTGATCTTCAAAGCAGCAAACAGACCTGCAGCAGCCTCTCAACAGACATCACAGACACCCCAAGCGGGAGGACGCCGCTACCAACCTCGGGCTGTCTGTCCTGCGACGGTCTCTTTCAAGAAGATCAAGCCGGGCGCGGTGGCTCATGCCTGTAATCCCAGCACTTTGGGAGGCCCAGGAGGAAGGATCCCATGAGGCCAGGAGTTCGAGACCAGCCTGGCCAATATGGCGAAACCCCGTCTCTACTAAAAATACAAAACTTGGCTGGGCATGGTGGCGGGCACCTGTAATCCCAGCTATTCGGGAGGCTGAGGCAGGAGAATTACTACAACCCGGGAGGCGGAGGTTGCAGTGGGCCAAGATGGCACCATTGTACTCCAGCCTGGGCGACAGGGCGAGGCTCCATCTCATAAAAAAAAAAGAATCAGATGAACACTCGGACATTGAACAGCAAAATTTACAGAGAAGATGCATGCCAGTAATAGACAGTGAAGCAAAAGCTAAAAGAGACGCAAAGGCCTCCCAAACGGAAGGTCGGAATTGGAGCAAGGGATTCAGAGCACAGCAGGTCACAGTGACGAGCGGGAGAGGCTAAGCAGGCTGACCACAGAAGTCAGTGATCATCACTATGTTCAGTTCTTAAAACTCAATGTGACAACAGCGTTACCACTGAAATGGTGACTTGAACGCGTGTCTGACGGTTTGTGAGTTGCAGGAAACATACTGATGAATGTCGGGCTTTGAAAGATTTACAAAGTGGCATTTCTTTTTTTTTTTCCTAAGAGACAGGGTCTCACTGTGTTGCCCAGGCTGGCCTTGAACTCCTGGCCTCCAGTGGTTCTCCTGCCTCAGCCTCCCACTGTGCTGGGATCGCAGGTGTGAGGAACCCTGCCAGGCCAGCAGCTGACATTTCTAGGATAAACTGAGCTACTAGAAAGTTCGTATGCAATCGAGAGGAACGGAGCAGAGCTGAAAAACAGCGGGCGGACGAGACGCAGGAGGAGAGAGTGAGAGCCATCACACGGAGAAGCAGGCGGTATCAACGTCCGTGAACCACGTGCTCCCGTTACAACACAGAGACCCAACGGCAGGAAGAAAGCAGCCTCCACATGTACGGGAGAGACGTGAGACAGAGGCCGTGAGACATACGGAGGCCTTCAGTCAACCACGTGCTCCCGTTACAACACGGAGGCCCGACCGCAGGAAGAAAGCAGCCTCCACATGTACAGAGACGTCAGACACACGCTGTGGAGATATGGAGGCCTTCAGTAACCACGTGCATCCGTTACAAGACAGAGACCCGACCGCAGGAAGAAAGCAGCCTCCACGTGTGCACAGAGACGGTGAGACAGAGGCCGTGGGACATACGGAGGCCTTCAGTGAACCACGTGGTCCCTGTTACAAGACAGAGGCCTGACCACAAGAAGAACCAGCCTCCACGTGTACACAGACGTGAGACAGGGTCCTCGATGGATGACATGAGGCTGGGCGAGGCACCTCACGCCTGTAATGTAGCACTTTGGGAGGCCCAGGAGGGCAGATCACTTGTAGGTCAGGAGTTGGAGAGTAGCGGGGCCAGTATGGTGAAAAATGCAGAAGACTCTCGTGAACCACGTGGTCAAGTTGCAAGACGGAGACCTGCCCGCAGGAACAGAGAGGCCTGGGAGACGCACAGGACTCTCAGGATCCCAGAAGCTGCACGTTTGCTTTCCAATGGAAGATACAGCAGGCAGACAGTAAGAGAGCACGTTGGTGTCTGCCGTATTCAAGTCCGCTGAGGTCGGCACACCGTGATGTACAGACGTGGAGACAGAGAGGCCACCACACAACGTGAGGAGGTCCGTCACGGGAGGACCGACTGTCCGTAGGGGCCTGAACTCTACTCCGTGCCCTACCCATTTAGCACTCATCAAGTAAAGACCACCCGACACACACTCAGCATGCCAGGGAAGGTGGGGCCCACTCACCCCAGGCAGCGACGGGGGACAAGCTGGCCCACCCACCACAGGCACTGACAGAGGGGAAGGCCAGGACCACCTACCCCAGGCACTTATGGGGGAGCCAGACCCATCCGCCCTGGGTACTCATGCAGGGAAGCTGGGAATACCTAGCCGGGGCACCAATGGGGGTAAGGCCAGACCCACCTATCCCGGGCACTGATGGAAGGAGCCACACCCCACCCACCCTGGGCACAGATGGGGGAAAGCTTGGCCCACCCACCCCGGGCAATGACAGGGGGAGCCGGACCCACCCACCCTGGGCACCGACAGGGGAAAGCCGGGCCTACCCACCCTGGGCACCGACAGGGGGAAAGCTGCCCCACCCGCCCCGGGCACCCGATGGGGAAAGCTGGCCCACCCACCCTGGGCACCGATGGGGGGGAGCCAGGACCACCCACCCCGGGCACCACGGAGGAAAGCCGGCCCACCCACCCCGGGCACCGACAGGGAAGCCGGGCCCACCCGCCCCACGCACCGACGGGGCTAAAGCCGGGCCCACCCGTCCCGGGCACCGACGGGGAAGCTGGGCCACCCGCCCCACGCACCGACGGGGCAAAGCCGGCCACCCGCCCCGGGCACCGACGGAGGGAAGCCAGGACCACCCACCCCGGGCACCGACGGAGGAACTGGGCCACCCGCCCTGGGCACCGACAGGGGAAAGCTTGGCCCACCCGTCCCGGGCACCGATGGGGAAGCTGGGCCCACCCACCCTGGGCACCGACGGGGAAGGTCTGGCGCACCCGCCCCGGGCACCGACGGGGGAAGCTAGGCCCACCCACCCAGGGCACCGACGGGGGGGAAGCTGGGCCACCCACCCTGGGCACCGACGGGGAAGCTGGGCCCACCCACCCTGGGCACCAATGGAGGAGAACAAGACACAGCCCGAGCACCCCGAGCTCGTGGGCCCGGGAGATCTACAAGTTTAATCTCTGGGACATAAATAGACCCGGCCCCAGCACAGCTGCCGGGCACACATTCCTTTCAACACACACGGCGCGCCTGGGCAGCGGCCACCTCTCGGGCGGCAGCAGGTCTCCCCGGGCTCTGAAGCAATCGCGAGAAGGCGGTCACGCCCCGAACAGAGCCGGCTGGGCCAGGCATCAACCATAAACACAGAAGGAGGCCGACAGCTGCGTGTGCGTGGAAGAAGAATTCTGAAGTCAGCCGCCTCTTCACTAAAAAATGAAGACGGACCGGAGGGGCGCCTGGTCCGGGACAGGCACTTTCCATCCCTCCTCAATGCTGCACTTTACAAAGCGCTTGGTAAAGCACCTGTCACCCAGGGCACACTGATAGAGGCGACACCCTGCCTCCCAGGGAGCTATTTCTGTTGAGGGCACCAGGAAGGCAGCTCCTGACTCAGTTGCAGTTCCACAGGTCACAGATATGTGTGTGTCCCTTCCAGAGCACAGCACGCTTTAGCAAAACACACGCATGTACCAGCACACACAAAGCCTCAGCCTGACACGGACGCCGCCTGTTTCTTCTGCAGAAGTGCGTGCGTGTCAGGGTGCAGGTAAGTTCCACGAGAACATAGGTCGTGAGTGCCGTGACAGGTCCTCCGAGGATGCCAGCCTCGGGCAGGCCCCCCGAGTGGGCAGAGGCTGGGCACAGCAGGCTGGGTGCAGCGACGCACAGAAACGACCCCTCGTGCCAACCCCAGCGGGACTCACAGCCACAGAGGAGGGGCTGGAGCAGCGAAAGCCGGAGGGGAGGCAGCTCAGTCCAGGCTGCAAAGCACGGCCCTGTCCCCAGGGACCCCGCGCCGCAGAGTCGGACGTACGGCAGCTATGGTATGGGATGTGGGGGTTTGGCTGGGACCCACACTCACGGATTCCAGCTGAGCCCCTCGCCCACCCACCGACGGCCAGAACCTGGAAGGCAGGGCCTACTGCAAGCTGGGAGTGTCCTTCTTGGCCGCACTGGCCTCCCAGGGACCCTCCGTGAGGGCTGGTAGAAGACGGCCAGTGACACCTGCAAACAACATGCTGCACGGTAAACACAGGAGCCAGAAAGGTCAGCGTTCACACAGAGGAGCGAACACAGAGATAACACACCCAGGCCCTGCGTGGAGGTTCACAGATCCCCTCTAGCAAATAGGGAGAATTGGGGTGGAGGGTGGACACGGAGGTCCAGGTTTCCGAGTCCACTGGCACTCACGTGTGCTGATGCCTGCTCACACACATGGCTGAGCCACGTCCCGCGTGGAGGCCCTCACGTGGGCTGATGCTCACACTCATACACGGCTGAGCCAGGCCCCGCATGCAGGTCCTCACGTGGGCTGATGCTCGCTCACACAAAGGGCTGAGCCACGTCCCGCGTGGAGGTCCTCATGTGGGCTGACGCTCACCCACACACACATCTGAGCCAGGCCCCGCATGGAGGTTCACAGAGCCCCTCTCTAGCAAATAGGGAGAACTGGGGTGGAGGGTGGACACGGAAGGTCCAGGTGTCCAAGTAAGAATTCTCCATGTCTGGTTTACAAGACCAGGGTATTAAATTATACTACAAGGACGTCTACCATTTAAGTAGTTTGTTTTCAGTTAGAGCCCCTCTCTAGCAAATAGGGAGACTGGGGTGGAGGGTGGACACGGAAGGTCCAGGTGTCCAAGTCCACGGGCACTCACGTGCGCTCACGTTCATACACATACACGGCTGAGCCAGGCCCCACGTGCAGGTCCTCATGTGGGCTGACGCCTGCTCACACACATGGCTGAGCCACGTCCCGCGTGAAGGTCCTCATGTGGGCTGATGCTCACACACATACACGGCTAGCCACATCCCGCGTGGAGGTCCTCACGTGGGCTGACGCTCGCCCATATACAGGGCTGAGCCAGGCCGTGCCGAGCAACTGGGCCACTGCGGAGACGTCCGCTGGGGCCCTGCACCCACAGTTCCAGTGAGCTGCACGTCTCCACCGAGCTCGGAAGGCAGGGCTGGGGGATGTGGGGGATTGTGGCGTCCACCAGCCAAGGGGTGATGGGGGATGCCGGGGTGCACTCAGGGAGGATTGGCACCCTCTCTGAGTGCACAAGTCCCGGCGGGTGCTCCTGAGCCTGGTCTTCTGTGGGGGCGCGTCCCCCTGGGCTTGTTTCCTGTGAACCACCCCTGCTGCTGCTCCCTGCCAGGTGGGGAACCCAAGCTCTACCTTCTCCCTCACACAGTCCAGGCAGGGGCACAGTCCTGGGCAGCATCCTGGCCAAACCAAAGGCCACAAGGGTTTTGGTGACCACTGGGCTTGGGAGGGGAACGGCACGTGCTCTCGCCATAGGCTGGGGGAGGTGCCGTGACCCTGCATGGCATCAGGGATGCGCAGAGTCTAGGCTGTCACCATGCCGAGGGTCAGCTCCCAGTGCTGGGGACTGCCGCGTTGTGGGCAGCGCTCTCAGCCGTGGATGGTGCTGTGTGGGGTCTGTGCGTCCGCCCGAAGGACCCTGTGGGGATGCTGGATGGTGTCTGTGACCCGGACAGCTGAAGAGGACCGTCTGCGTGCTGAGCCAGTGTGTATGGGGTGGGACACTCAGTCTCCAGGCGGGGGAGGGCCAGGCTGGGGCAGCACAGGTGTCCCGCGCAGGAAGCAAGGTCTGAGGTGCCTCAGAGTTGCCCAGAGACAAAGGCCTGAGAACCCCTGGGCAAGAGAGTGTGGGCAGAGCAGGTCCAGCAAGAAGAGCTCAGCCACGCAGCTGCACGGCCACGTTCCAGTGGCATGTGGGGACCCACGGCGTGAGCGCATGCCATGACATGCTATCATCACACAGGGGCCTCCCGGGACCCACGGCGTGAACATGTGCCATGTGACACGCTATCATCACACGGGGGCCTCCCGGGACCCATGCTGAAAACACGTGCCGTGTGACACGCTATCATCACACGGGGGCCTCCCGGGACCCATGGTGACAACACGTGCTGTGTGACACGCTATCATCACACGGGGGCCTCCCGGGACCCCATGCTGAAAACACGTGCTGTGTGACACGCTATCATCACACGGGGGCCTCCCGGGACCCACGGCGTAAACATGTGCTGTGTGACACGCTATCATCACACGGGGGCCTCCCGGGACCCACGGCGTGAGCATGTGCTGTGTGACACGCTATCATCACACGGGGGCCTCCCGGGACCCATGCTGAAAACACGTGCTGTTCCCATCCCAAGGCTGGAGGTCACTGAACTCAACACCCCCCACCTCACCGAGTTTGGTTTGGCAAGGATGCCGGTGACTGGGAAGTGGGCAGTGGCAGGGAGGAGGTGGAGCTTGGGTTTTCCACCTGGGCAGGGAGCACCGCCAGGGGGTTGGCGGGAAACAGGAACCCAGGCGGGGACGTCCCCACAGTGAGAAGAGCAAGCCCAAGAGCCTCCACCACGGGCTCGTGGCCATGCTGATGTTAGCGTGGAAGGCTGCGCCGTCACGGACTCCTGAGAACAGCACCGTGCCGCCCTGCCCGCAGCGTCCGAGGGCAGAGGTCCGCACCCCAACACTTCCAGTGACTCCAACAGGGACGCCCCCAGATGACCCTCCCGAGGACGTGTCCAAGTGGGGTGGACCTCTG
>JAZHEH010002359.1:0-40943 GCA_036589455.1 Ateles fusciceps
ATTTCCAAAACCTGGACAAAAGCAACCCCAGTCATCTGTCGCTGGGGTGGGGGAAGGGGACACCGTGGGGGGCTCTGCCTAGTGCTACCAGGCAGTGATCCTGTGGGGGAGAGGCAGCCCAGTGAGGTGGAGAGAGATAATGGACCAGTGATGGCCAGCACTCATCCGTGGTATTGAGTGCCCTGTGGGTCAAATTCTCAAAGCACTCCTGTGAAATTAAGCTTCCTCACTTCATTCCTCAGTGAAACAATTGCACATTTAATAAATGATGACAGATAAATGGCCCAGGAATGATTTTTTTCCTTCAATCTGGGAAATAGATGGAAATGAAAGTATGCAAAATAGTATGTTATGTGCTTTGAGAACACAGAGATTAAAGAAATCTTATTATTTACATTTTTACCTTAATAATTATATAAACAGTTAATAAATGCCCATGTTACAGTTAAGGGTGGAAACTTATTTGTCTCTGCTATTAAGTAGTTTAATTAAACAAATCTCATTATAGAATCAGAGTTCCATTGTATCTTAAACATGAAAAATTCCAGAATCATTAGTAAAGTCTGAAAATGGCTACTTAAATATTTGTATGGTCTTGATTTATTGAAAATATACAGTATGTAACAATGTGATGAGTTTTCATACAATTCAAAATTACTTCACTATTCTCAGAAAAGGCAAGTAATCCAGTCTTAATAGCAGATTTATCTGTGCTCCAACCATGTTAACTACACCTTGGATGTGCAATTCTCTACCACACTTCCAGACTTTGTTCTTCCTTTGTATTGGTAGTACTTATTCACGCTTATTCTATTCTGTCTAATCATTTTTCCACATTCTCAACCAAACTAGTTTTTGACCCACAAATTTTTTATTACTTGTCATATCACAATTTTATACATACTTAGTCACTCTGGAGGAAGTTTTTATTGATTTTATCTATAAATCTCAGTATGTACCTTGAATAATCAAAGCATTAAGTATCGTATCTGCTTGTAATTCACAAAACGTACACAGTGCTTAACTTAAATCTGAGTAGGCTCAATTCATGGAGCATCTCACTCCCAGTTGTAATCTTTTTAATAATGTAAGTATGTGTTCACTTATTTGGACACTGGCCATTTCTCTAGACACTAGCCCTCCAACTGAAAAAGATCTAACCTTCATCGTGTATGCAGAAATCAAGTATTTAACCCAAGAATGTTTCATCTTTTTTTCTCTTTGTGTATTTTGTCCTTTTTATTATAAGTAGTATCTTTATTTTGTTCTTATTAAGAGAATTTCAGGCAGGAATTTCATAGACTTCTCTGAAAAGTTAATTAGACCTGGCAAACTTGATATATTTAACTGTCTGATATTTATGCATTTAGTCTTAATCATACTTTTCATGACTAATTCACAAAACTGCAATTCAATTTACAGGGAGTTAGGCTAATAGCTCTCTATACTTCTGAGAAAATATAGCATACATTTTGTGACCTGTCAACCAGGTACCTGAGATTTTAAAAAGTGAAATACACTATTTTGCATAGAGATACTGTTTGCAAAACGATGCTGTTTATCCTAGTTAAATTGGAAACTTCGGAAAAGTCAAATTCACGAATTTATGAAATAATAATTGCATATTTCCTACTAGGAACTCAAATCTCTTAAGTTTATACTGAGGCTTGTTTGAATATATAGACATCATATATATGATTAATTTCAATAAAATGAGTTATACACAAGAAACAACTCTGTTGAGTGAAACAGAGTACTCCACACAACCCAGGCTATTCTCAGCAGGCATTAGTTTTTTGACCTCTAGTTTATATAACTTGCTATTTATATCACTTTGTCATGATTTACTCTTCATATTTTCTTATATATTGGGGTTTTCAACAGCACGATGTCTACCTATAGTTTACCTTAAATTAACACTTTCACATTTTTCTCTCAAAAATAGTGTAGGGTTTAGTTGCTTAATTTATTTTGGCACCACATATTAGAGAATTGAACTGTACAATTTAAATTAATATGACTAACTATAGGTCAACCTACTAATTCATAAGATAACTTTCTGTACTACGTTTTTCAACTTTGCTGTAACTATACCATGATTATAAAATTAAAAAAACTTTAAAATATGCAGGTTTAAGTGACTTGATTTTATTTCCAGTTTTCTCAAAGACACAAGCTAGCATTTTAGATACACTTCTCATATTCATTGTTTGCTACATCCTAGGAAGAAAAAGACCATAAAGAAGTATACAACATTTACTTCCTAAAGTTTTTGTTTAAAAGTTGTTCTTACCTCAATAAAACGATTATAATTCTTTTCCTTTACTCACTACTTATCTTTAGTATAAATCCCCTGAAAATATTTTACTGTATTAAGGTGTTTATTGTTGTGATAAATCTGGATGAAATAATTGTATTGAAAATATACTAGTGTAGCGATTAAAATATTTTAATAAAATGGTATTTTTCGGTGAATAAATTGTGTTCTAAATGTAAACACCTATAGTGGATCTAGATTTTTATCATTCATTGTCTATGGATGGAGAATTTTCTATTTAAATTTGGGAACCTACTTCTTGGAAATAGTGTCATTAAATATGATGTCTACCTGGTTGAATGACACAGTAACCAACTCTAGGAAACATTGTTTAATTAAACTAAAAAAGTGTGTGTGTGTGTGTGTGTGTGTGTGTGTGTGTGTGTGTGTGTGCACGGCGTACACAAGTAGGTTCCACTCCAATATGTATTCTCTTGAAGAGATTATTACCTTCAATTACATTACATGAATGGGTAGCATCAGATAAATTATAGGTAAGTGTGCAAGTAATTGTAATTAGAATTTAATTGTAATTGTGTAATTTAATTGTAATTTTAATGTAATTTTAATTTAGAAATGCTGATTTCCAAAAGAGAATTCTAAATCAAATTATTTCTCTTAACATTTTATACCTTCCAAGAACTTGTAATCTACTTACTTTCATTAAGATCTAGCATTTGCTGCCCATCGATGATAGACTGGACAGGGAAAATGTGGCACATATACACCATGGAATATTATGCAGCCATCGAAAACGATGAGTTCGTGTCCTTTGTAGGGACATGGATGAACCTGGAAACCATCATTCTCAGCAAACTGACACAAGAACAGAAAATCAAACACCGCATGTTCTCACTCATAGGCGGGTGTTGAACAATGCGAACACATGGACACAGGGAGGGGAGTATCACACACTGGGGTCTGCCGGGGGGGAAAAGGGGAGGGACAGTGGGGGGGTGGGGAGTTGGGGGAGGGATAGCATGGGGGAGAAATGCCAGACGTAGGTGATGGGGGAGGAAGGCAGCAAATCACACTGCCATGTGTGTACCTATGCAACAATCTTCCATGTTCTTCACGTGTACCCCCAAACCTAAAATGCAATTAAAAAAAAAAAAAGATCTGGCATTTGCAAGGTTAGGCCTGTTCTAGACTATGAGTCACTGGAGGGCCACTATAGTGACTATGATGTGACCATATTCTTGCTGCTTTCCAAGTACTAAACATGTGCGTTCTATTAATATTGTTTCATAAATGCCACTTGTAGCTATTCTTATATGATTCAAAAGCTCATCAATTTATAAACTTTACCATCATGAGCTAAGATCCTGAATCTATGAAGAGGCATGAGTAGGAGTGGGAAATTTAGAGGAAGCTGTCCCCCATTTGAGAAGCCACTGAGTATGTGAAGAAAAATAGGTTTGGCAGAAGGCCCCAGTTTTGGAAAGGATAATGTTCAGGGTTGTGAGTTACGAGAGAAAGGAGGGATATAGGGAAGAGAGAAGGAGAAATTGAGAGTGAGGTGAAGAAAAATGCATTTGGTTTTGTGTCGACTGGTGGGGACTGCAGTTTTGAACTCAGGTAAGGGAGTTGTATCTTTGGAGGGGAACATAAGGATTGAGAAATAGACTAGAGAAGGCTGCAAGAAGGTAAAACCTGCAATCTGAGATTTAGGAGACGTTCTCCTGACTGTGAAGAGAGCCCCGATGACTTAAGTCAATTAATGTTTCTGTGTATTTAAAACTAAGCCAACCACTGAGGAAATTTATACACACACACAACACAAACACGCACACACACACACACACGTTCATCCAGAGCAAATGTCTAGATAATTAGAAAATAACCTAGAAACTGAATAAATCACATAATTATTTAAGTTAACTTGGAAGTTCCTAGAACAAATCACAGCATCAAAACACAAAGTCGTTTTTTAAAAAGATATATTAAAGGGTTTTGGGAAAAAAAATAGTGATGAATAGTATTGAGTGTGTTTGGGGGAAGAGAATCAGTAGATTGAATGTGCTGGTGAATCCTGAAAGACATTTTTGGCTCAATGAAAAAAGAAGTCGGTAAGTGAAACAGGCATATGACTGTGAAATCTAATCATTTCAGGACAGAATTCCTTTCAGTCAGTCTTTGTTAAAACAAGCACAGTTAACATGATTGAAAGTGGAGAGCAGGTAAAACGATCAGTGATGTTGAAACTGCATGTATTCTTTTTACCCGAGTAAAACCATTTTGGGGAAGGGAAATAAAGATACTTAGAGGATATCAAATGTTGAAATTGTGGCCTTTGGGTTGTTTATAAGATTGACAATATAATATTTAAGTGGAATTTGTAGTTAATGATAAGAAAGGATTAATACCTCTCTCTCTCTCTCTCTCTCTTTTTTTTTTTTTTTTTTTTTGATAGGAAAGATATTTTCTCAAGAGTTTCTTCCAAAAAATTCTTCCTGGGCATGCAAGATCTGTAATTTATCCATATTATATATCCCAAGCAGGATTATGCCAAGGGCAAGAAAGAGAAGCATTGACATTTTCTATCTCAAATAATAGACACTCACAGAAAGAGGTGAATTCTAGAGATCGTGGAACAGCTAGAAAAGCTATAAATGCTCCTTCATTCCAGATAGTTGCTCTCAGTTCTTTACATTTTTTTCTTTCAAAATATCTGGTGACATAAATACGAAAGCCACCGTTAGATATGCCTATATTTTATAAGTTGTAATATCTGTGACTTTTCCTCATAGCCTTAACAATGCCCCCAGGAATCCATGCAGCTGGTGAGAGCTAAAGTGTGCTCTGCAGATTCTGCTCTGGGGCTGAGTTGATCCTCATCAAACAAACGAATGGAAAAGGGAAGCAGAGAACACTGAATTCTCAACCAGAAGAAAGCAAATATGCACAGGAAATATTAAAATGTCACTACCATGTCTTCCTAGCACTGAATAGGAGCTCAATAATTGAGTCTCCTTCACTCCCCCACACCTTGCGGGGTATGTCCATGGCTTTTCATGAGACTCTCAATGGGTATGGAACTCCAAAATGGCAAAAACCATTGCCTCTGTTTAAAGATTTTAGCATTGTCTTGATGTGTTTGAACTTTCAACTGTTAGAAGATGTTATTAAATATGCATAACAATATATTTTACAGTTGTTAAAACACAGATCATTATCACACAAAAACTCTTATCCAAATGACATAAGTAAAACTTATAGAGAGCTATGGCATGAAGTAAAGTCACGTATGACTTAATGACGGAGATATATTCTGAGAAATGCATCATTAGGCAATTTTATCACTGTGTGAACATCATAGAGTGTACAGTGCTTAAAGAAACCTAGATGCTATAGTCTACTATGCACCTATCCTACATTATGTGGCCTATTGTTCATAGGCTACAAACCCGTTCAGCATATTACTGTAGTAAATACTGCAGGTGATTGTCACACAAATCACTAGGTAATAGGAATTCTTCAGCCCCAATATAATCTTATGAGACCACTGTCATATATGTGGTCCATTGTTGACTAAAAGGTCTTTATGGGATATATAACTGTGTATTAGTCCAAGCAGATCACTAAATTAAAACAACCAATCTAATTTAGCTAAAGAACAAATGTGTCCATTAAAAATTGCATTGATGAGTTTCATCTGAAAGTATCTCATCTGATGAGTGGTAGTGACATTTTGCAGATATTCCTATTTACACTCCTTGCCACACCCAAAGGGGACTCTGATCACAGAAAATAACTCTCAGTCTAATACAAATAATGCCACTGTATAGAAAATATATGCTACATAACTTTAAAGTGAAAATGTCATGCAATTCCACTGAAAAAACAGCATTTTCTTTTCACTTAGATAATAAGAGTGTAACACAAGCAACACCTTTAAATTAGGGAGATAAATACATGTTATCATTCCTTGGAAAACGAAACCAATAGCCATTATGTTTTTGTAGCATTGAGCTGACAATATCCATGATCTCATTTATGACCTTTGTTGGATAATACACCACTAAAGATAAATATCTTAGCTAACTGTGATGCATTTGACAGTCAATTAGAAATCACGAATGGGTTGTGATATTATGTTAAACCCATCCATGGCCCATTTATGACCATAGTTATTTCATAACATCTTTTCATAAGTGATTGAAAAGACACTTATGTTAGTCTATTAAGAGAGACAGCAGGCGCACTCTGGGAATAGGAGAGAGTTTCAGTTACACCAATTTAGGAGATAACTCTCACCCCGGCCCTCACCACCTCGCCTTTTCTGTTAAGCTGGCCTCAGACTCCAGTATCTAATGGCAGCATGGCCCCTCAGAGAGCGTCAAAAGCAAGTGGGAGCTCAGCTACCAGACCAGCCTTGGATGTCTGTGACAAAGTATCATGTTTTAGGACAATGACACAAATGCTCGTCTCATTTGATGACACAGCTGCCTCTTTTGTTTGTTATTTCATTTTCTTTCTTAAAAAATGAGACCACTTATTTTTTTAACATCTGGGGATACATTTTAAATTATAATAAACAATGTCAAAATCTTCCCATTCTAATGAACATGCAAATCAGGCTCTAAAACATTAAGAGAAGGTTCTTTGGACGTTTAGTGTTGAGTACACATTCAAGTCAACCAATATTTACTGAGGCAAACTGTCTAAGGCAGTCTGCTAATGGAAAAAGGGAATGAATATTTACTGGATAGGATGAGTCAGAAAGGGTTTTATACATATAAATATGTATATGTATATATGCTATATATTTATCTCTGTGTATATATGTATATGTGTGTATATGTAAGTATATATGCATGTGTGTATGTATGTGTAAATATACATACATACAGTATATATATAATATATGTAGGTTTACCAGTTGCCTTCTGCAGAAATCTTCTTTAGTGAGTTTATATACTGAGATCTCAGTGGCCCACAGAACACCTGAGGCATCTTCCTGAATTCCACTGTGGCCATAAGCAACCATAATCACATTAATGCAATCATTGCCTGAGGTCCTATGCCCGCAAAGGGGCAAGAGTTACATCCTGACAACAGCATCGCAGCATTTCTGCCTGGGTGTTTGCACTCACACTCTTGAGTTCTGAGATTGGGCACTCCTCTGTGTATAGTGTGCAATTGTGGGAAGAGGGTGTTTGTATCCATTTGAAATGTAATTTACACTATAGTTACTAAACGTGTTGTCCAATTTACAGAGGTTTCAGTGAAAGCAGTTCTTTGTATCTCTCCCCCTCAAATTTTCCATAATTTATGAAGCCATAGAAGGCTGAACAAGAGCAAAATTCGACCATCAGCGATCATGGTTTAATCAGAATTATCGATCTCTTCTGATTATAAGGATTTGTTTGGGGCTAGGCTTGTCTGCTTGACACCTTCCTTTCTTCAGGATAATATGAATGAAGAAAATTTCACATGAAGGACTTAAATCTCACCTATTAGAGACTAATAAGTGGCTGAAGGTAAATTCAGAGAGTTCTACATGAAAATAGGTTATTATCCTGTGATAACACCCATGTAAGGAGAAGGCCAACTGGGGTTTGTAGAAAACAAAGAGCCTTCCCGTATCAATTAAGCTAAGAGAGAAGTAGAGAAGCTTCTTTGACTGCTTCCTATCTAATATATTCACATGGCTTATTTTTAGAACTACTTATATACAGCCTTCATCAATAAAATGTAAATCACTGAATTTACTATTTTATTAGCACAAGTGGTGAGGAAATTTGAATTAGAGGACCAATTCATGCATTAGGAACTCAACAGAAAACTACTTCGTAATTTTGTCGATTCAATGTGCAGTTTCCTTCCTCCTCTAGATAAAATTTTAATTATTCACTTCTATATAGCCTCTGTATCTTAGTGCCTGGCCACAGATACTTACAGCTCTGCAAAGTCACTCCCAAAGTAGAAAGCATGTTTTATGATGCAACAGGTTGCTATTAGATGTCCTATTTTTCTATCTCATCTAAAGTGTATCAAGTTTAACACTCTGATAAACTAGGTGTTTATTGTCACCTTTATCACAGATATAACAGATAGTCCGTTAATCCTTTAAATTTTTTGCAAAAAGCCAAAGGTAATTTTTAATACAAGGCTCTGTAAAACGTATATAATAATGAACACTATACCTGATTATTTCAAGCATTTCTTATCAATTTTAAGAAAATTCTGCAATGAGCTTAATGTTTGCGAATGTATTTCCAATTGTGTTTTTTAATCAGAGAAGATTTTAAGCAATTACAGCTAATTATAAGTCACATTTGACCCAAGTTTTCTAATATTGCTGCTTGGCCATTCTGTGTCACAGTAAGATATGTATTAATTATTTCATTCCTCCCCCATGGTGACATAGCACAGTTTGAGACCTGGCTTCAGTCACTGCTTTCTCACAGTAGAATTTCAGAGTAGCTAGAGTTAATTAATTTAGATTTGGCTGCAGCTTGAGATCATCCTTTCTAAGCCACCCCTTTACCTAGTCTCAGCAGACCAGTATTACCTCATATACTATAAGGGCATCCTGGGTATATAGCACTGGGGTATTGTTTCACCTGTTAACCCTCTCCTCTCAGATCTGCTTTGAAAACAATCTCCCAACATGTATGTAACTTGTTAGTAGATGTTCTGCACCACAAGTTCTTTCTCACAGAATTCCTTTCCAAGAAAGCAGGCTTGTATGCACAGACAGACACACAGATATATTCTGATAGTATAAAATGCTTCAACCTCTCTATGATTTATAAAACAGTGGCCTCCTTATCTACTATGTCTGAGAAGCTTACACTATTTTACATTCTTGGGGTGCTTTTCTGAACCTGGTATAAAATGCAAACATTTGTCTTTGGAATACTAACTGTAAATAATTGTTGAGATAAGCATTTTACAGGGGAAGTTTTTTTTTTCATTACCTGTAACGGCATTATATACTTTCTCCAAAGAATTCATCCTGGTCTGCAATGTTCCTGATCATACCATAAAGCTTTCTGAAGGATTGATTGAAATCTGTTTCTCACAACTGCCTATTGAAGTTTGTCTCTTGGCTCTATAGGAGTATTCTAGCTATAGCCCTTTAAAACATAAATGTTCTCATTCTCTCTCTCTCTCCATATATACAAAATATATATTAGATATAAAATATATAAATAATAGATATTATATTAGATATATACTATATAGTATATATTAAATAGATATACTATACAACATATATTACATATATATGCTATAATCATATATACTATATATATAATACATATTATATATAGTATATATAAAATATAAACAATATTTTATATATTTTATATATAAATATATTATATATTATATATTATATATAAATATATATTATATATATTATATATTATATATACATATTGCTTATATTATATATACTATATATTGTTATATATGTTTATACATATACTATATATTATATATAATATTATATATTATATATACTATATATTATATATATATATTATATATAATATTATATATTTATATATATATATATATATATAGAATATATATATTATATATAGTATTATATATATATATTACGTGATATTATAACATATATTATATAATATATATTGTATATATTATATAACATATCACATAATATATTTATATAATATATTATATAATATATTACGTAATATAATATGTAATATATAATATATTACATAATATATATATATATTATATAATATATTATATAATATATATATATATATATATATTATATAATATATATATATATTATATAATACATATTATATATATATATAATACTATATATAATATATATGTTATATAATATATAATATATATATATATTATATAATATATAATATATATATATATAATATATAATATTATATATATACTATTATATATAATACATAGTATATATAATATATAATATTATATATAATATATAGTATATTTATATAAACAATATATAATATACATAATATAAATAATATTTATATATAATATATAATATATAATATATTTTATATATAAAATATATAAAATATTGTTTATATTTTATATATACTATATATAATATGTATTATATATATAGTATATATGATTATAGCATATATATGTAATATATGTTGTATAGTATATCTATTTAATATATACTATATAGTATATATCTAATATAATATCTATTATTTATATATTTTATATCTAATATATATTTTGTATATATGGGAGAGAGAGAGAGAATGAGAACATTTATGTTTTAAAGGGCTATAGCTAGAATACTCCTATAGAGCCAAGAGACAAACTTCAATAGGCAGTTGTGAGAAACAGATTTCAATCAATCCTTCAGAAAGCTTTATGGTATGATCAGGAACATTGCAGACCAGGATGAATTCTTTGGAGAAAGTATATAATGCCGTTACAGGTAATGAAAAAAAAAACTTCCCCTGTAAAATGCTTATCTCAACAATTATTTACAGTTAGTATTCCAAAGACAAATGTTTGCATTTTATACCAGGTTCAGAAAAGCACCCAAGAATGTAAAATAGTGTAAGCTTCTCAGACATAGTAGATAAGGAGGCCACTGTTTTATAAATCATAGAGAGGTTGAAGCATTTTATACTATCAGAATATATCTGTGTGTCTGTCTGTGCATACAAGCCTGCTTTCTTGGAAAGGAATTCTGTGAGAAAGAACTTGTGGTGCAGAACATCTACTAACAAGTTACATACATGTTGGGGAGATTGTTTTCAAGCAGATCTGAGAGGAGAGGGTTAACAGGTGAAACAATACCCAGTGCTATATACCCAGGATGCCCTTATAGTATATGAGGTAATACTGGTCTGCTGAGACTAGGTAAAGGGGGTGGCTTAGAAAGGATGATCTCAAGCTGCAGCCAAATCTAAATTAATTAACTCTAGCTACTCTGAAATTCTACTGTGAGAAAGCAGTGACTGAAGCCAGGTCTCAAACTGTGCTATGTCACCATGGGGGGAGGAATGAAATAATTAATACATATCTTACTGTGACACAGAATGGCCAAGCAGCAATATTAGAAAACTTGGGTCAAATGTGACTTATAATTAGCTGTAATTGCTTAAAATCTTCTCTGATTAAAAAACACAATTGGAAATACATTCGCAAACATTAAGCTCATTGCAGAATTTTCTTAAAATTGATAAGAAATGCTTGAAATAATCAGGTATAGTGTTCATTATTATATACGTTTTACAGAGCCTTGTATTAAAAATTACCTTTGGCTTTTTGCAAAAAATTTAAAGGATTAACGGACTATCTGTTATATCTGTGATAAAGGTGACAATAAACACCTAGTTTATCAGAGTGTTAAACTTGATACACTTTAGATGAGATAGAAAAATAGGACATCTAATAGCAACCTGTTGCATCATAAAACATGCTTTCTACTTTGGGAGTGACTTTGCAGAGCTGTAAGTATCTGTGGCCAGGCACTAAGATACAGAGGCTATATAGAAGTGAATAATTAAAATTTTATCTAGAGGAGGAAGGAAACTGCACATTGAATCGACAAAATTACGAAGTAGTTTTCTGTTGAGTTCCTAATGCATGAATTGGTCCTCTAATTCAAATTTCCTCACCACTTGTGCTAATAAAATAGTAAATTCAGTGATTTACATTTTATTGATGAAGGCTGTATATAAGTAGTTCTAAAAATAAGCCATGTGAATATATTAGATAGGAAGCAGTCAAAGAAGCTTCTCTACTTCTCTCTTAGCTTAATTGATACGGGAAGGCTCTTTGTTTTCTACAAACCCCAGTTGGCCTTCTCCTTACATGGGTGTTATCACAGGATAATAACCTATTTTCATGTAGAACTCTCTGAATTTACCTTCAGCCACTTATTAGTCTCTAATAGGTGAGATTTAAGTCCTTCATGTGAAATTTTCTTCATTCATATTATCCTGAAGAAAGGAAGGTGTCAAGCAGACAAGCCTAGCCCCAAACAAATCCTTATAATCAGAAGAGATCGATAATTCTGATTAAACCATGATCGCTGATGGTCGAATTTTGCTCTTGTTCAGCCTTCTATGGCTTCATAAATTATGGAAAATTTGAGGGGGAGAGATACAAAGAACTGCTTTCACTGAAACCTCTGTAAATTGGACAACACATTTAGTAACTATAGTGTAAATTACATTTCAAATGGATACAAACACCCTCTTCCCACAATTGCACACTATACACAGAGGAGTGCCCAATCTCAGAACTCAAGAGTGTGAGTGCAAACACCCAGGCAGAAATGCTGCGATGCTGTTGTCAGGATGTAACTCTTGCCCCTTTGCGGGCATAGGACCTCAGGCAATGATTGCATTAATGTGATTATGGTTGCTTATGGCCACAGTGGAATTCAGGAAGATGCCTCAGGTGTTCTGTGGGCCACTGAGATCTCAGTATATAAACTCACTAAAGAAGATTTCTGCAGAAGGCAACTGGTAAACCTACATATATTATATATATACTGTATGTATGTATATTTACACATACATACACACATGCATATATACTTACATATACACACATATACATATATACACAGAGATAAATATATAGCATATATACATATACATATTTATATGTATAAAACCCTTTCTGACTCATCCTATCCAGTAAATATTCATTCCCTTTTTCCATTAGCAGACTGCCTTAGACAGTTTGCCTCAGTAAATATTGGTTGACTTGAATGTGTACTCAACACTAAACGTCCAAAGAACCTTCTCTTAATGTTTTAGAGCCTGATTTGCATGTTCATTAGAATGGGAAGATTTTGACATTGTTTATTATAATTTAAAATGTATCCCCAGATGTTAAAAAAATAAGTGGTCTCATTTTTTAAGAAAGAAAATGAAATAACAAACAAAAGAGGCAGCTGTGTCATCAAATGAGACGAGCATTTGTGTCATTGTCCTAAAACATGATACTTTGTCACAGACATCCAAGGCTGGTCTGGTAGCTGAGCTCCCACTTGCTTTTGACGCTCTCTGAGGGGCCATGCTGCCATTAGATACTGGAGTCTGAGGCCAGCTTAACAGAAAAGGCGAGGTGGTGACCGGGGTGAGAGTTATCTCCTAAATTGGTATAACTGAAACTCTCTCCTATTCCCAGAGTGCGCCTGGTGTCTCTCTTAATAGACTAACATAAGTGTCTTTTCAATCACTTATGAAAAGATGTTATGAAATAACTATTGTCATAAATGGGCCATGGATGGGTTTAACATAATATCACAACCCATTCGTGATTTCTAATTGACTGTCAAATGCATCACAGTTAGCTAAGATATTTATCTTTAGTGGTGTATTATCCAACAAAGGTCATAAATGAGATCATGGATATTGTCAGCTCAATGCTACAAAAACATAATGGCTATTGGTTTCGTTTTCCAAGGAATGATAACGTGTATTTATCTCCCTAATTTAAAGGTGTTGCTTGTGTTACACTCTTATTATCTAAGTGAAAAGAAAATGCTGTTTTTTCAGTGGAATTGCATGACATTTTCACTTTAAAGTTATGTAGCATATATTTTCTATACAGTGGCATTATTTGTATTAGACTGAGAGTTATTTTCTGTGATCAGAGTCCCCTTTGGGTGTGGCAAGGAGTGTAAATAGGAATATCTGCAAAATGTCACTACCACTCATCAGATGAGATACTTTCAGATGAAACTCATCAATGCAATTTTTAATGGACACATTTGTTCTTTAGCTAAATTAGATTGGTTGTTTTAATTTAGTGATCTGCTTGGACTAATACACAGTTATATATCCCATAAAGACCTTTTAGTCAACAATGGACCACATATATGACAGTGGTCTCATAAGATTATATTGGGGCTGAAGAATTCCTATTACCTAGTGATTTGTGTGACAATCACCTGCAGTATTTACTACAGTAATATGCTGAACGGGTTTGTAGCCTATGAACAATAGGCCACATAATGTAGGATAGGTGCATAGTAGACTATAGCATCTAGGTTTCTTTAAGCACTGTACACTCTATGATGTTCACACAGTGATAAAATTGCCTAATGATGCATTTCTCAGAATATATCTCCGTCATTAAGTCATACGTGACTTTACTTCATGCCATAGCTCTCTATAAGTTTTACTTATGTCATTTGGATAAGAGTTTTTGTGTGATAATGATCTGTGTTTTAACAACTGTAAAATATATTGTTATGCATATTTAATAACATCTTCTAACAGTTGAAAGTTCAAACACATCAAGACAATGCTAAAATCTTTAAACAGAGGCAATGGTTTTTGCCATTTTGGAGTTCCATACCCATTGAGAGTCTCATGAAAAGCCATGGACATACCCCGCAAGGTGTGGGGAGTGAAGGAGACTCAATTATTGAGCTCCTATTCAGTGCTAGGAAGACATGGTAGTGACATTTTAATATTTCCTGTGCATATTTGCTTTCTTCTGGTTGAGAATTCAGTGTTCTCTGCTTCCCTTTTCCATTCGTTTGTTTGATGAGGATCAACTCAGCCCCAGAGCAGAATCTGCAGAGCACACTTTAGCTCTCACCAGCTGCATGGATTCCTGGGGGCATTGTTAAGGCTATGAGGAAAAGTCACAGATATTACAACTTATAAAATATAGGCATATCTAACGGTGGCTTTCGTATTTATGTCACCAGATATTTTGAAAGAAAAAAATGTAAAGAACTGAGAGCAACTATCTGGAATGAAGGAGCATTTATAGCTTTTCTAGCTGTTCCACGATCTCTAGAATTCACCTCTTTCTGTGAGTGTCTATTATTTGAGATAGAAAATGTCAATGCTTCTCTTTCTTGCCCTTGGCATAATCCTGCTTGGGATATATAATATGGATAAATTACAGATCTTGCATGCCCAGGAAGAATTTTTTGGAAGAAACTCTTGAGAAAATATCTTTCCTATCAAAAAAAAAAAAAAGAGAGAGGAGAGAGAGAGAGAGAGAGAGGTATTAATCCTTTCTTATCATTAACTACAAATTCCACTTAAATATTATATTGTCAATCTTATAAACAACCCAAAGGCCACAATTTCAACATTTGATATCCTCTAAGTATCTTTATTTCCCTTCCCCAAAATGGTTTTACTCGGGTAAAAAGAATACATGCAGTTTCAACATCACTGATCGTTTTACCTGCTCTCCACTTTCAATCATGTTAACTGTGCTTGTTTTAACAAAGACTGACTGAAAGGAATTCTGTCCTGAAATGATTAGATTTCACAGTCATATGCCTGTTTCACTTACCGACTTCTTTTTTCATTGAGCCAAAAATGTCTTTCAGGATTCACCAGCACATTCAATCTACTGATTCTCTTCCCCCAAACACACTCAATACTATTCATCACTATTTTTTTTCCCAAAACCCTTTAATATATCTTTTTAAAAAACGACTTTGTGTTTTGATGCTGTGATTTGTTCTAGGAACTTCCAAGTTAACTTAAATAATTATGTGATTTATTCAGTTTCTAGGTTATTTTCTAATTATCTAGACATTTGCTCTGGATGAACTGTGTGTGTGTGTGTGCGTGTTTGTGTTGTGTGTGTGTATAAATTTCCTCAGTGGTTGGCTTAGTTTTAAATACACAGAAACATTAATTGACTTAAGTCATCGGGGCTCTCTTCACAGTCAGGAGAACGTCTCCTAAATCTCAGATTGCAGGTTTTACCTTCTTGCAGCCTTCTCTAGTCTATTTCTCAATCCTTATGTTCCCCTCCAAAGATACAACTCCCTTACCTGAGTTCAAAACTGCAGTCCCCACCAGTCGACACAAAACCAAATGCATTTTTCTTCACCTCACTCTCAATTTCTCCTTCTCTCTTCCCTATATCCCTCCTTTCTCTCGTAACTCACAACCCTGAACATTATCCTTTCCAAAACTGGGGCCTTCTGCCAAACCTATTTTTCTTCACATACTCAGTGGCTTCTCAAATGGGGACAGCTTCCTCTAAATTTCCCACTCCTACTCATGCCTCTTCATAGATTCAGGATCTTAGCTCATGATGGTAAAGTTTATAAATTGATGAGCTTTTGAATCATATAAGAATAGCTACAAGTGGCATTTATGAAACAATATTAATAGAACGCACATGTTTAGTACTTGGAAAGCAGCAAGAATATGGTCACATCATAGTCACTATAGTGGCCCTCCAGTGACTCATAGTCTAGAACAGGCCTAACCTTGCAAATGCCAGATCTTTTTTTTTTTTTAATTGCATTTTAGGTTTGGGGGTACACGTGAAGAACATGGAAGATTGTTGCATAGGTACACACATGGCAGTGTGATTTGCTGCCTTCCTCCCCCATCACCTACGTCTGGCATTTCTCCCCATGCTATCCCTCCCCCAACTCCCCCACCCCCCCACTGTCCCTCCCCTTTTCCCCCCCCGGCAGACCCCAGTGTGTGATACTCCCCCTCCCCTGTGTCCATGTGTTCGCATTGTTCAACACCCGCCTATGAGTGAGAACATGCGGTGTTTGATTTTCTGTTCTTGTGTCAGTTTGCTGAGAATGATGGTTTCCAGGTTCATCCATGTCCCTACAAAGGACACGAACTCATCGTTTTCGATGGCTGCATAATATTCCATGGTGTATATGTGCCACATTTTCCCTGTCCAGTCTATCATCGATGGGCAGCAAATGCTAGATCTTAATGAAAGTAAGTAGATTACAAGTTCTTGGAAGGTATAAAATGTTAAGAGAAATAATTTGATTTAGAATTCTCTTTTGGAAATCAGCATTTCTAAATTAAAATTACATTAAAATTACAATTAAATTACACAATTACAATTAAATTCTAATTACAATTACTTGCACACTTACCTATAATTTATCTGATGCTACCCATTCATGTAATGTAATTGAAGGTAATAATCTCTTCAAGAGAATACATATTGGAGTGGAACCTACTTGTGTACGTGCACACACACACACACACACACACACACACACACACACACACACACTTTTTTAGTTTAATTAAACAATGTTTCCTAGAGTTGGTTACTGTGTCATTCAACCAGGTAGACATCATATTTAATGACACTATTTCCAAGAAGTAGGTTCCCAAATTTGAATAGAAAATTCTCCATCCATAGACAATGAATGATAAAAATCTAGATCCACTATAGGTGTTTACATTTAGAACACAATTTATTCACCGAAAAATACCATTTTATTAAAATATTTTAATCGCTACACTAGTATATTTTCAATACAATTATTTCATCCAGATTTATCACAACAATAAACACCTTAATACAGTAAAATATTTTCAGGGGATTTATACTAAAGATAAGTAGTGAGTAAAGGAAAGAATTATAATCGTTTTATTGAGGTAAGAACAACTTTTAAACAAAAACTTTAGGAAGTAAATGTTGTATACTTCTTTATGGTCTTTTTCTTCCTAGGATGTAGCAAACAATGAATATGAGAAGTGTATCTAAAATGCTAGCTTGTGTCTTTGAGAAAACTGGAAATAAAATCAAGTCACTTAAACCTGCATATTTTAAAGTTTTTTTAATTTTATAATCATGGTATAGTTACAGCAAAGTTGAAAAACGTAGTACAGAAAGTTATCTTATGAATTAGTAGGTTGACCTATAGTTAGTCATATTAATTTAAATTGTACAGTTCAATTCTCTAATATGTGGTGCCAAAATAAATTAAGCAACTAAACCCTACACTATTTTTGAGAGAAAAATGTGAAAGTGTTAATTTAAGGTAAACTATAGGTAGACATCGTGCTGTTGAAAACCGCAATATATAAGAAAATATGAAGAGTAAATCATGACAAAGTGATATAAATAGCAAGTTATATAAACTAGAGGTCAAAAAACTAATGCCTGCTGAGAATAGCCTGGGTTGTGTGGAGTACTCTGTTTCACTCAACAGAGTTGTTTCTTGTGTATAACTCATTTTATTGAAATTAATCCTATATATGATGTCTATATATTCAAACAAGCCTCAGTATAAACTTAAGAGATTTGAGTTCCTAGTAGGAAATATGCAATTATTATTTCATAAATTCGTGAATTTGACTTTTCCGAAGTTTCCAATTTAACTAGGATAAACAGCATCGTTTTGCAAACAGTATCTCTATGCAAAATAGTGTATTTCACTTTTTAAAATCTCAGGTACCTGGTTGACAGGTCACAAAATGTATGCTATATTTTCTCAGAAGTATAGAGAGCTATTAGCCTAACTCCCTGTAAATTGAATTGCAGTTTTGTGAATTAGTCATGAAAAGTATGATTAAGACTAAATGCATAAATATCAGACAGTTAAATATATCAAGTTTGCCAGGTCTAATTAACTTTTCAGAGAAGTCTATGAAATTCCTGCCTGAAATTCTCTTAATAAGAACAAAATAAAGATACTACTTATAATAAAAAGGACAAAATACACAAAGAGAAAAAAAGATGAAACATTCTTGGGTTAAATACTTGATTTCTGCATACACGATGAAGGTTAGATCTTTTTCAGTTGGAGGGCTAGTGTCTAGAGAAATGGCCAGTGTCCAAATAAGTGAACACATACTTACATTATTAAAAAGATTACAACTGGGAGTGAGATGCTCCATGAATTGAGCCTACTCAGATTTAAGTTAAGCACTGTGTACGTTTTGTGAATTACAAGCAGATACGATACTTAATGCTTTGATTATTCAAGGTACATACTGAGATTTATAGATAAAATCAATAAAAACTTCCTCCAGAGTGACTAAGTATGTATAAAATTGTGATATGACAAGTAATAAAAAATTTGTGGGTCAAAAACTAGTTTGGTTGAGAATGTGGAAAAATGATTAGACAGAATAGAATAAGCGTGAATAAGTACTACCAATACAAAGGAAGAACAAAGTCTGGAAGTGTGGTAGAGAATTGCACATCCAAGGTGTAGTTAACATGGTTGGAGCACAGATAAATCTGCTATTAAGACTGGATTGCTTGCCTTTTCTGAGAATAGTGAAGTAATTTTGAATTGTATGAAAACTCATCACATTGTTACATACTGTATATTTTCAATAAATCAAGACCATACAAATATTTAAGTAGCCATTTTCAGACTTTACTAATGATTCTGGAATTTTTCATGTTTAAGATACAATGGAACTCTGATTCTATAATGAGATTTGTTTAATTAAACTACTTAATAGCAGAGACAAATAAGTTTCCACCCTTAACTGTAACATGGGCATTTATTAACTGTTTATATAATTATTAAGGTAAAAATGTAAATAATAAGATTTCTTTAATCTCTGTGTTCTCAAAGCACATAACATACTATTTTGCATACTTTCATTTCCATCTATTTCCCAGATTGAAGGAAAAAAATCATTCCTGGGCCATTTATCTGTCATCATTTATTAAATGTGCAATTGTTTCACTGAGGAATGAAGTGAGGAAGCTTAATTTCACAGGAGTGCTTTGAGAATTTGACCCACAGGGCACTCAATACCACGGATGAGTGCTGGCCATCACTGGTCCATTATCTCTCTCCACCTCACTGGGCTGCCTCTCCCCCACAGGATCACTGCCTGGTAGCACTAGGCAGAGCCCCCACGGTGTCCCCTTCCCCACCCCAGCGACAGATGACTTGGGTTGCTTTTGTCCAGGTTTTGGAAATGTTGGCGTGATTTGTCCCCACGACTCTGGACAACTCCGAAGTCAGATGACAGATTCCTTCCTTCCTTCCTTCTTTCCTCCCTCCCTCCCTCCTTCCCTCCATCCCTCATTTCTTCTTCCTCCCTCCCTCCTTCTTTCCTTCCTTTATTTTTGCCTTCTTATCTTCTCTCTCTTTCTTTCGAGGCTGGACTCAGTGGCTTATGCCTGTAATCCCAGCACTTTGGGAGGCCGAAGTGTGTGGATCACGATATCAAGAGTTCCAGACCAGCCTGGCCCAAATGGTGAAACCCCATCTCTACTAAAAATACAAGAGTCATCCGTGCATGGTGGTGGGCACCTGTAATCCCAGCTACTCAGGAGGCTGAGGCAGGTGAATCACTTGAACCCGGGAGGCAGAGATTGTAGTGAGCTGAGATTGCAGCACTGCACTCCAGCCTAGGAGACCGAGCAAGACTCTTGTCAAAAAAAAAAAAAAAAAAAAAAAATGTCTGCCCCCTACCCCCTAAATATAGAAAAATTTTAAAAGTCACCTGTGCCCTGACAAATTTGCTTCTATTTTTGGCAGCTCCAAGGGGCATAATAAACCGTTCCTTCATGGTTCTATCCCTCATCTTAATTTGTCTGCCTTACCTAGCTTCCAAAGAGAATCATTTACAAAATCATGTCTGCCTCCTGGGTCTATACCTCTCTTACCTACAAAAGGAGCATATAAGTCTCAATGATCTGTGCCCTTTTTGGGTCTGATACTTGGTGTATGCAGGTTAAATAAATTTCTATGCTGCCTTCTAATATTTTTTAAGAGCTGATATTGAAATAATCATTTACCTCATACAGCAAGCAGCTTTTAACATAAATTTTTGTAAGTTTTATGTTAAGTATGATTTTATGTGTTCTTTTGCCTGCCTTTCTCCCTCCCTCCCTTCCTCCCTTCCTCCCTCCCTCCCACTCTCCCTCCCTCTCTCCTTTCCTTCCTTTTTCCCTCTCTCCTTCATCTTTGTCTCTTCTTTCTCTCTCTCTCCTTCTCTCTTTCTTTCTTTGTTATTTTGAGACAGTGTCTCACTGTCACACAGGCTGGAGTGCAGTGGCATGATCATGTTTCAACTTTGATCTATGGGGCTCAAGCAATCTTCCCACCTCAGGCTCCTAAGTAGCTGGGATTATAGGCATGTGTCATCATGCCCAGCTAATAAATTGTATTTATTGATTGACTATTATTTTTTTTGAGATGAGGTTTCGCTCTTGTTGCCCAGTCTGGAGTTCAATGGTGCAATCCCAGCTCACTGAAACCTCTGCCTCCCGGGTTCAAGCAATTCTTCTGCCTCCGCCTCCCGAGTAGCTAAGATTACAGGAATGTGCCACCATGCCTGGCTGATTTTGTAATTTTAGTAGAGACAGGGTTTCTCCGTGTTGGTCAGACTGGTGTTTAACTCCTGACCTCAAGTGATCTGCCCACCGCAGCCTCCCAGAGTGTTGAGATTACAGGTGTGAGCTACCATGGCTGGCTTTTTTTTTTTTTTTTTTTTTTTTGAGTGGCTCACGCCTGTAATCCCAGCACAGCCTGAGAAGGGTGGATCACCTGAGGTCAAGAGTTTGAGACCAGCCTGGCCAACATGATTAAACCCCATCTATACCAAAAGTATAAAAAAGTAGCCAGACATGGTGGTGGGCACCTGTAATCCCAGTTACTCGGGAGACTGAGGCAGGAGGATTACTGGAACTAGGAGGTGGAGGTTGTAGTGAGCTGAGATCACTCCACTGCACTCCAGCTTGGGTGACAGAGGGAGACTCCATCTGAAAAAAGAAAGAAGGAAAGAAAGAAATAACACAGCCTGAGCCAGGTGGCTCATGCCTATAATCCCAGGATTTTGGGAGGCTAAGGTGGGAGGATTCTTTGAGCTCAGGAGTTCAAGAGTTGCCTGGGCAAACTCAAGGAATCGCAGCTCTAAAAAAAAAAAAAAAAAAAAGTCCAGGGGTGGTAGCTCACAACTGTAATCCCAACACTCTGGGAGGCTGAGGTGCACATATCACTTGAGGTCGGGAGTTCAACACCAGCCTGACCAACATGGAGAAACCCTGTCTCTTCTACAAGTACAAAATTAGTCAGGCATGGTGGTACATGCCTGTAATCCCAGCTATTTGGGAGGCTGAGGTAGGAGAATTGCTTGACCCTGGGAGGCAGGGAGGCTGAGGTAGGAGAATTGCTTGACCCTGGGAGGCAGAGGTTGCAGTGAGCCAGGATCGCACCATTGCACTGCAGCCTGAGCAACAAGATTGAAACTCTGTCTCAAAAAAAAAAAAAAAAAAAAAAAAAAGCCAGGCATGGGGTGGTTCACACCTGTAATCCCAGCATTGTGGGAGGCTGAGGACAGCGGATCACCTGAGGTCGGGAGTTCGAGACCAGCCTGACCAACATGGAGAAACCCTGTCTCTACTAAAAATACAAAATCAGCCAGGCATGGTGGCACATTCCTGTAATCTTAGCTACACGGGAGGCTGAGGCAGGAGAATTGCTTGAACCTGGGAGGCGGAGGTTTCAGTGAGCTGGGATTGCACCATTGAACTCCAGACTGGGCAACAAGAGCGAAACCCCATCTCAAAAAATATAATAATCAATCAATAAATACAATTTATTAGCTGGACATGATGACACATGCCTATAATCCTAGCTACTTAGGAGCCTGAGGTGGGAAGATTGCTTGAGCCCCATAGATCAAAGTTGAAACATGATCATGCCACTGCACTCCAGCCTGTGTGACAGTGAGACACTGTCTCAAAATAACAAAGAAGAAAGAAAGAGAGAAGGAGAGAGAGAAAGAAAAGACAAAGATAAAGAAGAAGAAGGAGAGAGGGAAAAAGGAAGAAAGGAAAGAAGGAAGGAAGGGAAAAAGGAAAGAAGGTAGAGAGAGAGAGGGAGAGTGGGAGGGAGGGAGGTAGGGAGAGTGGGAGGGAGGGAGGGAGGGAGAAAGACAGGCAAAAGAACACATAAAATCATACTTAACATAAAAACAAAATTTATGTTAAAAGCTGCTTGCTGTATGGGGTAAATGATTATTTCAATATCAGCTCTTAAAAAATATTAGGAGAAGGCAGCATAGAAATTTATTTAACCTGCATACACCAAGTATCAGACCCAAAAAGGGCACAGATCATTGAGACTTATCTGCTCCTTTTGTAGGTAAGAGAGGTATAGACCCAGGAGGCAGACATGATTTTGTAAATGATTCTCTTTGGAAGCTAGGTAAGGCAGACAAATTAAGATGAGGGATAGAACCATGAAGGAACGGTTTATTATGCCCCTTGGAGCTGCCAAAAATAGAAGCAAGTTTGTCAGGGCACAGGTGACTTTTAAAATTTTTCTATATTTAGGGGGTAGGGGGCAAACTTTTTTTTTTTTTTTTTTTTTTGACAGAGTCTTGCTCGGTCTCCTAGGCTGGAGTGCAGTGCTGCAATCTCAGCTCACTACAATCTCTGCCTCCCGGGTTCAAGTGATTCTCCTGCCTCAGCCTCCTGAGTAGCTGGGATTACAGGTGCCCACCACCATGCACGGATGACTCTTGTATTTTTAGTAGAGATGGGGTTTCACCATTTGGGCCAGGCTGGTCTGGAACTCTTGATATCGTGATCCACACACTTCGGCCTCCCAAAGTGCTGGGATTACAGGCATAAGTCACTGAGTCCAGCCTCGAAAGAAAGAGAGAGAGAAGAAAAGAAGGCAAAAATAAAGGAAGGAAAGAAGGAAGGAGGGAGGGAGGGAGGAAGGAAGGAAGGAGAGGAAGGAAGGAAGGAAGGAAGGAAGGAAGGAAGGAATCTGTCATCTGACTTCGGAGTTGTCCAGGGTCGTGGGGGAGAAATCACCCCAACATTTCCAAAACCTGGCCCAAAAGCAACCCAAGTCGCTGAGGTGGGGAAGGGGACACCGTGGGGGCTCTGTCTAGTGCTACCAGGCAGTGATCCTGTGGGGGAGAGGCGGCCCAGCAGGGTGGAGAGAGATAATGGACCAGTGATGGCCAGCACTCATCCTTGATATTGAGTGTTCTGTGGGTCAAATTCTCAAAGCACTCCTGTGAAACAGGTCCGTGTTGCAGAGGGGGGAACATGAGGCTTGCTGTAGCTAAAGCTTTGTAAGTGCTATAAAGATGAGAGATTGGGTATGTGGAACGTGTAAGCATTCAACCCAGCCACGTGGCTCACACAGGTGATCCCAGCATTTTGGGAGGCCAAGGTGGGCAGATCACCAGGGGTCAGGAATTTGAGACCAGCCTGGCCAACATGGCAAAACCCAGTCTCTACAAAAGATACAAAAATTGGCTGGGCGTGGTGGCTCATGCCTGTAATCCCAGCACTTTGGGAGGCCAAGGTGGGTGGATCACAAGGCCAGGAGTTCAAGACCAGACCGACCAACATGCTGAAACCCCATCTCTACTAAAATACACAAAAATTAGCTGGGCATGGTGGCTCATGCCTGTAATCCCAGCTGCTTGGGAGGGTGAGGTAGGAGAATTTCTTGATCCGGGACCCGGGAGGCAGAGGTTGCAGTGAGCTGAGATCACTCTACTGCACTCCAGCCTGGGCTACAGAGCTAGACTCCAACTCAAATAAAAATATATATATATATATATATATATATATATATATATATTAGCCAGGCTTCATGGCGCATGCCTGTAATCCCAGCTATGAATCACTTAAACCCGGGAGACAGAGGTTGCCCTCAGCAGAGATCCCAGTGCTGCATTCCAGCCTCAGTGACAGAGAGACCCTGGAAAGAAAGAGAGAGAGAGAGGAAAGAAAGGAGGGAGGAAGGAAAGGAGGAACTTGGATAATACACTTGTTTCAAAAACTAAGGAAATGCACAGAAACTGATGGATACAAGAGAAGAATGGAAACTGACAAGAGAAGAGGATGGAAACTGATGGATACAAGAGAAGAGGATGCAGGCCTGAGCTTTAAGAGTCTCCCACTGGCCAATTTTAGAACAATGTTTCTTTTCTTAATCCCAAATAGGCTAGTAGAATTTGAGAACGATTTGAATTTAAATGAAGAACAGGACTAAAATGTTACATTTAAAAATCCATGAGTTCATACAGATAACAAAAATGTTAAATTTTTAAAAGGGGTGAGTGCAATGGCCCGAATGGCTCAGAAACGTTATACAGAGGGAAAGAAGCCAGACTTAACAGATACCGTATGATTCCATTTATGGGAAGCTCTAGCATAGGCAATATTGATGAATGGTAGTAGAAATTAGACCAGTGGTTGCTTCTGTAGAAGATGGGTTGACCAGGAAGGAGCAAGAGAGAACTGACCTTCACATGGGATCTGACTCACATGTATGTACACATTCACCAAAAACTGATTAGACAAACAATATGTGGACCTGGCGCAGTGGCTCACACCTGCAATCCCAGCACACTGGGAGGCCAAGGCCAAGGATTGCTTGGGCCAAGGATTGCTTGAGCCCAGGAGGTCAAGACCAGCCTGGACAACAGAGGGAGAGCCTGTCTCTACTTAAAATGAAAAAATTTTAAAAACAATGAAACAGGCATGGTAGTGCATGCCTGTAGAACCAGCTACTTGGGAGGCTGAGGCAGGGGGATCACTGAAACCCAGGAGGTTGAGGCTACAGTGAGCTAGGATCACACCCCTGCACTCCAGCCTGGGTGATAGAGCATGACCTAGTGTCAGAAAAAAAGAAAAAGAGAGAGAGCTCAAGGCACGGTAGCTCATGCCTGTAATCACAGGACTTTCAGAGGTCAAGGTGGTTGGATTGCTTGACCCCGAGCTCGAGTTCAGTCTGGGCAACATAGCAAAACTCCATCTCTACAAAAAATACAGAAATTATCTGGGCGTGGGGGTGCACGCCTGTAGTCTCAGCTACTCAGGAGGCTGAGGTGGGAAGATCCCTTGAGCCCAGGAGGAGGTTGCAGTGAGCTAAGATCAAGCCACTGCACTTTAGCCTGGGAGACAGATCAACACCCTGTATCAAAAAAAAAAAAAAAAAGAAAGAAAGAAAGAAAGAAAAGAAAAGAAAAAACAATATATGCATTTCAAATATATATAATATATTATACAATATATAATATTATATAATATATTATAATATATATTTGTTATATAATATATTATATATTATATATTATGTAATATATTATATAATATATATTATATATCATATATACAATTGTATATAATATTATATATAATATATATACACTATATATTGCCTATATTATATATACACATATGCTTGGCAGATGTTCACATGCTTAGTAGGGATTAATGATTGTGTTTGTAATGATGCTTACAAGGTCAATTACAGTAGATAAGCGTTCTATTTATATACGTAAATTCAAATGATTAGAGATACAAATTTTAACATTATTCTCACCCCTTTTATTCATTTTCTCATCAAATAAATAAAACAACTGTTATAATTTTTTTCTCGTATCCTTTCAAAGCTAGAAAGCCTGAGGGCACTGTTCCAGCTTCCATAGCAACACATGCAAATCAACCAAAAACTTGAGGAGCTTCATCATGGTCATCATTTGGCTGAGCAGAATATTCACAACTCAATATGGTTCCGGAATATTCCCAACTCAAACTGGTTTTCTAGTCTTTCTATGTCATTTCAGATAATATTTAAGATATATATTCATCATTTCTTCAATGGGGGATTGACTTTCTGTAAATGTTGCCAGACATCCTTCTATATGTAATATTACCTGGATTTCAGGTATTTTAATGGTACAAGTTTACGATTTTTAAAGAGAGTAACAAGCATACCAAGACAGGAAGTGAAGGAGATTTTAAAGCCTTTCTGATATCCTTACTAATATTTAACTTTTTTTTATAATCTGCAACCAATTGTGACATTTCACTTGGATAAATGATTTCTCACATTTTCTAATAGGCAGCTGCGTTTACTGGTAAGAGCAACTAGATGTACAAGTTTTATACAGGAATTAAAAACACTACACCTAAATTACCTCAACTGTAAAATGTAATGGTAGCTGGGTTGCTTTAAGGGGAGTAATTAGGGAGTGGAAAAATACTTAACATATTGTCTGACACGTGATGGATACCAAATGGTGCCATTTATATATATATATATATATATATATACACACACTATGTTATATATATGTTACATTTATATTATATATATATAACACACACACACACACACACAGATATATAAATATATATATATATATATATATATATATGTATGTATGTATATTTTGGAGACAGAGTGTTGCTCGATCCCCCATGCTGAGTGCAAATGGCCTGATCTCGCCTCATTACAACCTCTGCCTCCCAGGTTCAAGCAATTCTCCTGCCTCAGCCTCCAGAGTAGCTGGGATTACAGGTGCATGCCACTATGCTCGGGTAATTTTTTTGTATTTTTTTTCAGTAGAAGCAGGGTCTCGCCATGTTGGCCAGGCTGGTCTTGAACTCCTGGCTTGAAGTGATACACCCACCTCAGCCTCCCAAGTGCTGCGATTACAGTACTGAGCCACTGTCCCAGGCCCCAAATGGCTGTATTTTTAAAAGATGATGTTATACGTTTATGGATATGATTCTGTATCAGAGAACACATATTTCTCAAATCCTATATTTGCATTTTATATCTTAGCAGATATGTTTCTTTTCTTTTCTTTTTTGAGACAGAGCCTCATTCTGTTGTCCAGGCAGAACTACAGTGGCATGATCATCGTTCATTGCATCCTCAACTTCCCTGGGCTCAAGACATTCTCCTAGCTCAGCCTCCTGAGTAGCTGTGACCACAGGTGTTCACCACCACTGCCAGCTAATTATTTGCATATTTTGCAGAGATGGATTTTCACCATATTATGTTTCTTATTTTTAACGTTGTTCTGTTGTGTTTTGATTTTATTTGATAGTGCTTTTTGTTTCATTTTTATATTCTGTTAGATATTTTAAATAGGTATAGGTTATATAGAGAGAAATATAAACAGATGCATGTCTGTGTGTGTATATGTATAATTCTATCATAAATCATATTATTTAATCAGATAAAAGATAAATCTTAAATATAATAAACATGTAAATCCCAAGTAATGAAGAATACCATCTGGTTTTTTGTCTTTGATTTACCTGTCAAAGGTTGTATTCTGAAGAAGGGAAAAAAAAAAACCTCACAAAGAAATGTGAGAAGAATTTTAATATGATTTTAGCATAGTGTCTGCAATTCAATGTTACATGCTTTGTATTTTAAAGTCCACACATCAAAAGAGTAATTCCTAGAAACTATAAAGATAATTATTAAGGAAAAACAATAATTTCAATAAAATAGAAGGTAAGAATTGGCATACAATAGAAAGACAGTTACGGGTGGCAAGAATTATACGAGGGATTTAAAGTAAATTGGTTCAATGCTGGGGTAAGAAGAAGGCTAATATACACATTAAAAATAATGAGGTTTGGTAAGAAAATCAGCTTCTAAAATTGTCATTTCAAATTTAAATATCTAGAGTGAACTTATGCCAATGTTCAGTTTTATTTAAATATTGTTTTGATCAGAAGCATATGTTCAAAATTTATTTAAAGAAAAATATTTCCAAACATTTTTTGTTTTTATCATCAGAAATCATTTGTCATAAAGCATAAATGTATTTTTCATTTTTGCTAAAAAAATTAAAAACATAAAGGCAAACATGCTATTTTTGTTTAAGTCTCACTCTCTGAATATTCAGTAGATTTAATTCAATTTCAAATATAAGAAGCCAAGCAAAACAGCAGAGACGCAAATATCTGCCAGCCATAATGACCGACTGCTTATGCGAGGCTTTACCTTTGAATGCTTCAGGACACTGGCATAACTCTGCACCTTAACTCATAAATGGACAAAGTTAAACTGTCATGATCAGTAAGTGCTGCACACAACAGACGTTTCAGAGATTCTTAAAACTGTGAATAACTTTAATAAGAACCAAAATCAATTACTATTTTCAAAACAGTAGTATATTTCAATTTTTATTGGTGCTAACTTCCATATTTTTAACTGTCATCATATTGTGAGCTAACTAAATATGATTAGTGATTATATTAAAATGTTGACAGAAAATTGCCTAAGAGTTTCAGAGCATAATACTTTTAAAGCGTTTCAAAGCTGCCTATTTAAAAACAAAAAACAGGCTTCATCTGAATCACATACTATCCTTAAAACATATCATAATTAGGTAGCCAAATGTTGTTTGGGGGATAAAATTAAACTTCCAAAAATTCCTGAAAGCTCTTTGTTCTTTTTCAAAAAATTGACTCAAAATGCATGTTTCTGAAAATTAATTACACATGCTTTTCACCTGTTTATGCAAACCATCAGGTTGATCTGTGAAAGAGAGTGTTTGATATTTCTTTCTGTTTTAAAAAATTTCTTTGAGGCAGCGTTTCTCTCTTGTTGCCCAGGCTGGTGTGCAATGGCACGATCTCAGCTCCCTGTAACCTCCACCTCCCGGGTTCAAGCGATTCTCCTGCCTCAGCCTCCTAAAGTGCTAGGATTACCGGTGTGAGTCACCGTGCCCAGCTTGATATTTCAAAATGTTCCAAAAGTTCTTATTTGAACAAAGAAGCTATACTTGTGTGTGTGTGTGTGTGTGTGTGTGTGTGTGTGTGTGTGTGTATACACGTGCTTACGTTGTCTATTTTAAAAAGTAACATATTCTGCCGAGTATGGTAGCTCACACCTGTAATCCCAGCACTTTGGGAGGCTGACGCAGATGGATCACGAGGTCAGGAGTTCGAGACCATCCTGGCCAACAGGATGAAACCCCTCTCTACTAAAAATACAAAAATTAGCCGGGTGTGGTGGCGTGTGCCTGTAATCCCAGCTACTCGGGAGGCTGAGACAGGAGAATTGCTTGAATCCGAGAGTGGAAATTGCAGTGGGCCATGATCGCGCCATTGCACTTTAGCCTGGTGACCAAAAAAAAAAAAGAAAAGAAAAAAAAAGTAACATATTTTTAAAACAGAATACACAGAAAGACTTTAATTAAAATAATTAAAAATTACTCTTAATTCTAGTAACGAAATATATTAATATTTACCATTAATATTTTGACAGATTTTCCCAGTATTTACATCCATTCTTTCTAGATGTTCACTCAATGTAGTGTGCGTGTATCTATGACTTTGTATGTGTCTATGTGTATGTCTGTGTATAAATAGATATGTATAAATATGCTGTGCATATATAGAGTTACTTTCTTTATCCACAGATTAATACTATAATAGTAAATTTAATGACCTACATAAAGTATATCATTTATTTAGATTACATACTTTAAAATTTTTACAAATCCCTTAATTTTCTTTAATTTTTTCTAATACATATACATGAGAAAAGATATGTATATATAGAGTGTGAGAGAGAGAGAGAACGTTCAGATTGAAGACAGTTTTATAGTTGTATTTAAGCAAATAGGCTATAGTTTAAACCCATTACAAATGCTGAGTAATAATTTAAGAGATATAAGAGCTATCTAATAATTTTTTCATATAGTTTAAATTCAAAATTCTTCATAGCTTAACCTACATTTTGGCTGTGAAAATCAAAACTTAAAATAGGAACCTAATGTACTCATATTGGTAATATAGAGCATTTTATAAAACCGTGAATAACTTAAACAATAGCTAATTAATAGCAACTAAAATGAATTACTATTTTCAAAACAGTAGTATATTTCCATTTTCATTGGTGCTAACTTCCATATTTTTAACTGTCATTATATTGTGAGCTAACTAAATGTGATTAGTGATCATATTTAGAGAAAATTGTGTTTAGAGAAAATTGTGTAAGAGGTTCAGAGCGTAAAACTGTTAAAGCATTTCAAATCTGCCTATTTAAATAAAAACAGGTCTTCTCCATATTAAGAAATAACTCTGATTCATGTAAATCATGTTTTCTAGGGTGTTAAACTGGGATTTCAGGGTCTTTGAATCTTGCCCCATGTCTTCTCCCTACATCTGTGCCTCTGGATCACTCACTTAATTCTTGCACCTCAGTTTCCTCATCTGTTAACTGAAAAGCCTACTATTAAATGATCCAAAGTTTATTTTACCTTAAAAAAATATTTTTTCTGTAATTCTTAAATTAATCATAAATAATCTTATCTTTGGTCATATCATATAGTTTCAATTTCTGCCTAAGAGAAAGAACCAAGCTAAATTAAAACAGCTGGAGATTTAATTAATCTAATGTTTACCTTAATAATTTCAGGCCCAAGCTGCTAACTCTGCCATGAGAATGAAAAATTCAAAAAAAGATAAATCTATCAGGGACAATGAATTCAAATGGAGTAGATACATCCTTAACACAAGTCTACAAATCAAATGGCATCTTACTTTCCCTTAGAAACAAATAAATTACTTTTTCTGAGTATAACCCCTACTTTCTTTAAGTAGTGCCAAATGTAATATTTTTGGAGATCTCATTAAACACATTAAGGAGAAATTCCAGGTGATGCTGTCGGCCAAACAAATAAAGCCAAGCTTTACTGTCCTTTAGTGAGCTTTGCCACTGGTCAACTATATATGCAAGATCACTCTTCTTGATATTTGTCAGGTAATAATAGGTAATATACTTTCTGACATAAAATAAGAAAATTACCTTTGGTTTATGACTTGGGCTTCAAATTATTAGGAAGAAGAGGGTATGGAGGAAAGATGTCTGGAAGAAGCTTTAGAAAGCACAGGACTGTTTCATAATACATCTCTCTCTTGCTTAGGGCAATTTATGGATTTAAGCTTCACTTTGATATTTTCACCCAGAAAAAAGTTATAATGAAAGCTTCTCCACTGAGATGTTTTTTGGATTATTTGTGTGATGTTAAAAATGTACTGTAGGCACATTAAATCTTAAATCCTTATCTAGCAGACTAAGATTGGTATAATACACTGACTGACATATGACTGAATAACCTAAAATAGCTAGACATTCTGGCAAGTCAAGAGTTTTGAGCTAAAATAAATTACATGACCCCATTACCTTAAAAATGGAAAATTACATGACCCCATTACCTTAAAAATGGAAAAACAACCTATAACCTAGAATATGTCTGATGCTAGAATAATAAAAAGAAGTAAAAGTAATAAAATATCTATGTGACTCATGAGAATCTTTAAATAAATGTTTATTTCTTCCACTAAAAGTGATGTTTAGTGTCAAAGGGATTGTTTATTCAGCCTTAGCTATTAATTATTCATTAGTGTTCAAATATTTGCACCAAACTCTAAACTTGAGTAGTTGAAACTTTTGAGTCTAACATAGAAAATTCATATATAATTATATCTCTTTTATAGATGAAACAGTAGTTCATACATATCTAACACAGGCACACAGAGAGGCTTCGAAAGCTCTCCTTAGCTCATATGTGCAAGAATGCTGTTATAGTTAGGAATCCCTATTGCAGGCACTTACAGAAAAATTCAGTGCCGTCCTCTTATGTATACTGTGTAATGCACAGTCAATGCTGTGCATTGACATACATTCGCATATATAAATAATTCTGGCTATGTAAATCAACCAAGAATCTGTGATAGGGCAATCATCAGGAGTTTCTAAAATGAAGTATTATGGAAAATGTAAACATTGAAGGTAAATTAATGGGGGTCCGATTATATTAAGTATAAAGTCAACTCTAAAATGGCATTTGAGGGCCTCTTCTCAATCCAATGTCTATGTTCTGTGAAAGTTTACCATTTTACATCACTATGGTGTTCCTCTCCCTATATTCTTTTATTTTTTTATGTCTGCCCAAGAGAAATAAATATTAGACTGAGTTATTCTTGGTTTAGCAGTTAAGTGATCCCAAGAAAAGGCAGGATCTAGATAGATCTAAAAGCCCTTGGGATCTTGGTTAAATAGGGAGGTACTAGAAAGAAAGATTCTCTGTGGAATTTTGGGATTTTATTGTAATTCCTGAACGGACTAACAGTCCTTGCACACCGACGATTTTTCCAAGATAAATTAGGCTCTTTTTTATTGAGCAACTACTAAGTGCCAGCCTTTATTCTTAGCACACATTACTTCATTATCTCTTTTAATAACAAGAATACCCTTCAGAGATGGGGAATTATTCTCATATTTTTTAAAGCAAAAACACAAGTGAAAGAGGCTGAGATTTCCAAAGTCATATAAATGATATGTAATAAAGCAGAGATTTTACCAGGTATTAATTTAATACTAAAGATGATACTATTTCCATCATGCCATACTGCACTGTAAGTATTGGGAAGTCCACATTTTTTCTGGTCTTAGTTCCAGTAGTTATGGGACTTTGGGCAAGGCCAACAGGGCAGAGGCTGTGGCTGTTTAGTTACCACACTGAGTGAGTGTTCTGTAAACATCTGAAAATAAGTTAATTACTTAGCCATACTGAGCTTTTATAATCAACCATTAAGGGTTGTTTTAGCCTATATCTGAGGATCCTTGTGAAAATAAAATATTATACAGCATAGAAAAGCAGATTCAAAAATTGATAAAAGTAACATTTGAACATAAGACATGGTTCTTATTTATTTATTACTGACAGGTGCAAATTTAAGGGGAAATGATATATTTGTAGCAAAAATAAAAAGTCACAACAACTATAAAGAGAGAGCAAGCCTTACTAATTCTGAAGAAAACATATATGTGTGTGTGTGTGTGTGTGTGTGTATGTGTGTGTGTATATATATACATATATATATATATATATATATATATATAAAATCATATTGTGGACTTGAATTAACTGAATTTGGTGAAGTCATATTGTGGACTTGAATTAACTGAATGTCACACATGGGCAGGATAAGAAGAAAACTATTCAGACATGGGAGTACCTGTCTTAGCTTAAAACCTGAAAGGAAATGCCACTAAAATGACAAAAAGGAATACAAAAATTTATAAATCCATTGTCACAAGGAGAATGAAAATTGAGACAATAATTTGGAAGAGATAACAACCGGTAGAGAGGTAGAAAACAAATGGAGATGTGAAATGGACTGAGGAAAGCCCAAGAAGCCCAAAGAAAGGAAACTGACAAGTAGAAAGGTGATTTGCTACCTCGGACCCTCTGAAAATTTGGAAGCTAATGACCAAGATGCAAGGTGCAGCTGAAATATGAGGAATTATTGGGACTATATTGGACAAGTAATTGAAGCTCAGAGCCCCTTCTCTACCCAATACAAGGCAAGAGATTTTCTCTCTGAAGAATTTTAATAAGCGATTCTTTGGAAAAGATAATTATTGACCTAGCTCAGGGTGGAAATATTCTCTGCCCTGTCTACTGAATACATGATGGCATGAAGGGAATGACAGCCTGCTTTCAACCCTCCTGGTCAGATATTAGCTGCAGGTAGCCAGGGTTAGATCCACCAGATTAGAGAATTTCCTAAAGGTCATCTGACTGCCTTGAAAGGTAAGATATTAGACATTGATATTTTGCTACTGGAAGCACTCCCCAAAGACCCAACCCATAAGCATTTGGCAAACACCAATCTCATGCACAGAACTTCTGATGAGCAGAACACTTCAGAAAGTCAGGAGCCAAAATAAACAGAACAGAATTCAAAGGAAGAAGAGGAAAAGAGAGAGCAGAATAAAACTTCTAAGAAACTGTATCTTCTTCAGAGAGATAAAAAGAAATTACATCCATGAGAAAGGAATAGAGTCTTGTAAAACAAACAAACGAAAGAAACAGAAAGGGACATTCAAAAGAACAACAAAAAAAAGAGTCCATAGAGATTAAAAATGTCACAAAAGTGTAGCAATGAATAGAAGGATGATAAAATAGTGTTTAGAACTTATGCAGGACTAAACAAAAAAATAATAGAAAATAAGAGACAGAAGATGAAAGTCAATAAGAGAAACAATCAAGAATGAAAAATATGTGACTAATGGATATTGTAATAGACTAATAGAAAAAAATGACTAATGAAGTCCCAGGCAGAGAAAGTAGAGGTGAAAACAACATCAAAAAATTATACAATAATATTTCCCAGAATGAAAAGACACAAATTTACAGCATGAAAACACCACCAAATATTTCCCAATGCCAAGTGTGGGAGAAGGGGACTCACACTAAAACACACCTTTGGAAATATCAAAACACCAGACAAAAATAGAAGATTCAAAAAGCTTCAAAATTTTTAAAAGTCACATATTGACAGGCATAGTGGTTCATGCCTATTATCACAGCATTTTGGGAGACAGGTGGGAGGATTGCTGGAAGTGAGGAGTTCAAAACCAACCTGGGCAACAAGCAAGGTCCCAACTCTAAAAAATAATTTTAAGAGTTAGCAGAGTGTGGTGGTGCATGACTGTAGTTATAGCTTCTTGGGAGGCCAAGGTGAGAGGATTGCTTAAGGCCAGGAGCTGAAAAGCAGCTTGGGCAACAAGTGAGATCCTGTCTCTACATTAAAAAAAAAATTTTTTTTTCTAAGTTCTGGGGCACATGTATATGCAGGATGTGTAGGTTTGTTACACAGGTAAACGTGTGTCATGGTGGTTTGCTGCATCTATCAAACCATCACCTAAGTATTAAGCCCAATATGCATTAGCCCTTTTTCCTAATGATCTTTTTTAGTTAGCTAGGCATGGTGTTGTGTGCCTGTGGTCATAGCTACTCAGGAGACTGATTTGGGAGGGTTGATTGAGCCCAGGAGGTCAAGGCTGCAGTGAGCCATGATCACACCACTGTACTCTAGCCTGGGTAACAGAATGAGACCTTGTCTCTAAAAAAAATACAAATTAAATTACATTTAATTTAATTTAAAAGTCACACTTTAACTAAATGATGGAAATCAGAACAGCTCAGGCTTTTCAACAGGAATCGTCAAAGCCAGAAGTTAAACAAGTAAGTGGTTTCACAATGATAGTTAAATGTTATTTCTTTTTGAGTTCACAATCTGACCAAATTATCTACTAAGTCTAAGAACAGATAAAGTCCTTTTCAGGTGAAAAATATCTCAGCAAATGTACCACCCATACAATCTATCTCAGGGAGCAGCAACTGAATGATACAACTCACTGAAACACAACAGGGATAAAAATGAATTTCAACATTGGAGGGAAAGACAAAGGATTGCAACAATGAGGGCAAAGATGTCTAGGCAAACAGCTGTGCCCTGGACCTTCCCTGGAAGGGGACACCCTGGAGCTGGGGAGGGGGTTGGGAGTTGGGCACAGGAAGGACATCATCCCACCTTGGAAATGCAACTGGAGAAATGACTAGTGCTTTTGTCCATACTGAGTGTTATAAAGTTTTTATTTATTTATTTATTTATTTTATTTTATTTATTTTATTGCATTTTAGGTTTGGGGGTACATGTGAAGAACATGGAAGATTGTTGCATAGGTACACACATAGCAGTGTGATTTGCTGCCTCTCCTCCCCCATCACCTATATCTGGCATCTCTCCCCTGAGGGTGAATTAAAAGCAGATACTTAGAAAACAGAGTAAATAAAAAGTTGAGGCTTTCATTCACTTAAAAAAGGAAATATAATCTTAAAATTTTTGTGATTCAGCTCTGAAAAGTACATAGTTATAATCGCGTATACAAAGAATGCTGATTTAACCAAAAGATTCTGTTCTGGGAGAATGGGAGGAGCCAAATAAAAGTGCTTGAGTGGAGATTATTGGTAGTGTGAAAGAAGGCAGTGTAAAAGAGTGAAATATTTGTTTTTTAGTAAAACAATCAGTAGATTGCATAAACTAAAACTAGGAGCAATAGCTGTGTAAGTATGCCATTTGGAAATATAAAACCTACTACTTAAAAAACCCAATCTAAACAATTGAAAAGTTTTTAAACAATGAGCTTGTTCTATTCTGAAAAAAAAAAAAAGTAAAAATCAAATCAGACACAGAAAAAAGACAACATTTTGCAGAGTAGCAGCCATGCTTTCTTCATTTAGAATAGACTGACCAGTCTACACCTTATATTTGGAGGATTAATTATTCAGAAAAGAAAATAGATTTTGGAAAATTTGTGTCACTGCTTCTTTATGTATGGCCCATGAGGTAAGAATGGTTTATAGTTTTAAGTGGTTGAAAAATCAAAAGGATACTATTTCATGATGCATGAAAATTACATGCAATTTAATTTTCAGTATCTGAATTAGTCCATTTTCATGCTGCTGATAAAGACATGCCCAAGACTTGGTAATTTATAAAGAAAAAGATGGACTCACCATTCCACGTGGCTATGGAGACCCCACAATCATGGCAGAAGATAAAAGGATGTCTTACATGGTAGCAGACAAGACAGAATGGAAGCCAAGTGAAAAAGAAAACTCTAAGAAAACCATTAGATCTCATGAGACTTATTTACTACCACAGGACCAGTATGGGGGAACTGCCCCCATGATTCAATTATCTTCCACTGAGTCCCTCCCACAACACGTGGGAATTATGGGAGCTACCATTCAAGATGAGATTTGGGTGGGGACACAGCCAAACCGTATCAGTATCCATAAATAGAGTTTGATTAGGATGCAGCTACACTCATTTGTTTATGGTTTATATATGGTTGCTCACACACTACCATGTGACTGTATGGCCTGACAAGACTAAAACATTTACTGATTTGCTCTTTAGAGAAAAACATTTTCCACCTCTTGTATACTAAGTTAAATAGTTCTCCCAAAATTTCATGTCCACCCAAATCTTGTGAATGTGACCTTACTTGGAAATAGAATCTTTAAAGATATAATTCAATTAAGATGAGGTCCTCATGGATTAGGTTGGGCCTTAAATCCAGTATGACTGGTGTCCTTATAAAAAGAGGACTATTTAGACACAAAGATACATGCTCAAAGGGAGAAATGCCATGAGAATATAGGCAGAGATTGGCGTGATAGGTTTCCAAGTCAAAGAGCCCCAAGGATTGCAGCAACCACCAGAAGCTAGAAAAGAAGCAGGGAGGAGATTCCCCTTCAGACACTTCAGAAAGAACCAGTCCTATCAACACCGTGATTTCTGATTTCTAGTTTCCAACACTGAGAATTTATAAATTTCTGTTTATTGTAGTATTTTCTTACAACAGCCCTTGGGAATGCATATACCCCGGACTAAAGGCTTGCAGCAATCCATACATGTAGTACCACGTGGCAGAGTTTATATGACAACAGGCACTCTATGAATCAATTAGCCATTATAAAAAATCACAATCTCATTTACATTGAATTCAGTTTGGTCACAATGATCTCTAAATTCCTTGTTGTGCCTTAATAAAACTCTCTTATTGATCAAACAGCATGGAGGACCATGACTAGACCAGAGGGATGGAAAGCTTGGTTGAATACGATTGGCAGAAGTAATAAAGGTAACATCATGGAGTTACAAGATGCAGCCTCGCAATGTGAAGAAAAGCAAAAGCAAAATCAGTGGTGTCTGTGTCTGTGGGATCTAAAAAGCCACAGAGTCCACAGACAGGGTAATCATGCCCACTGAATGCCAGATAGATGGGGCTCTCTGCTGTGGTAGGGGGAGGTGGCCCAGCTCACCTCATCTGTCCTCTTGGCTCCAATTTCTTATTTCTGGGGTCCCACCATCTGGCAGAGAACTGAGCTATTTTTCCTGCGACTCTTTCCATAGAAGAAGAGGGGTGCCTGCTGCATGAATGATAGGATGTTCTATTAAAACTGAAATATTGGCAAACTGATTGAAACAGCACATCAAAAAGCTTATCCACCATGATCAAGTAGGATTCATCCCGGGGATGCAAGGCTGGTTCAACATACGCAAATCTATAAACATAATTCACCACATAAACAGAACCAAAGACAAAAACCACATGATTATCTCAATTGATGCAGAGAAGGCCTTTGACAAAATTCAACAGCCCTTTATGCTAAAAACCCTCAATAAACTAGGTATTGATGGAACGTATCTCAAAACGATAAAAGCTATTTACGACAAACCAACAGCCAATATCATATTGAATGGGCAAAAACTGGAAGCATTCCCTTTGAAATCTGGCACTAGACAAGGATGTCCTCTCTCACCACTCCTATTCAATATACTACTGGAAGTTCTAGCCAGAGCAATCAGGCAAGAAAACGAAATAAAGGGTATTCAAATAGGAAAGGAGGAAGTCAAATTGTCTCTATTTGCAGACGACATGATTGTATATCTAGAAGACCCCATTGTCTCAGCCCAAAATCTCCTGAAACTGATAAGCAACTTCAGCAAAGTCTCAGGATATAAAATCAATGTGCAAAAATCACAAGCATTCCTATACACCAATAACAGACTTCAAGACAGCCAAATCAAGAACCAACTGCCATTCACAATTGCTACAAAGAGAATAAAATACCTAGGAATACAACTAACAAGGAACATAAAGGACCTCTTCAAGGAGAACTACAAACCACTGCTCAATGAAATAAGAGAGGACACAAACAGATGGAGAAACATTCCATGTTCATGGCTAGGAAGAATCAATATGGTGAAGATGACCATACTGCCCAAGGTAATTTACAGATTCAACGCTATCCCTATCAAGCTACCAATGACCTTCTTCGAAGAACTGGAAAAAACCACCTTAAACTTCATATGGAACCAAAAGAGAGCCCGCATAGCCAAGTCAATTCTAAGCAAAAAGAACAAAGCTGGAGGCATCACACTACCAGACGTCAAACTATACTACAAAGCTACAGTAATCAAAACAGCATGGTACTGGTACCAAAACAGAGATATAGACCAGACCGAACAGAGGCCTCCGAGGCAACACAACACAGCTACAACCATCCGATCTTTGACAAACTTGACAAAAACAAGCAATGTGGAAATGAGTCCCTGTTTAATAAATGGTGTTGGGAAAACTGGCTAGCAGTGTGCAGAAAGCAGAAACTGGACCCCTTCCTGACACCTTACACTAAAATTAACTCCAGATGGATTAAAGACTTAAACATAAGACCTAACACCATAAAAACCTTAGAAGAAAATCTAGGCAAAACCATTCAGGACACAGGCGTAGGCAAGGACTTCATGACCAAAACACCAAAAGCATTGGCAACAAAAGCCAAAATAGACAAATGGGACCTGATCAAACTCCACAGTTTCTGCACAGCAAAAGAAACAGTCATTAGAGTGAATTGGCAACCAACAGAATGGGAAAAAATTTTTGCAGTCTACCCATCTGACACAGGGCTGATATCCAGAATCTACAAAGAACTAAAACAGATTTACAAGAAAAAAACAAACAGGCCTATTCAAAAGTGGGCGAAGGATATGAACAGACACTTTACAAAGAATACATACCTGAAGCCAACAAACATATGAAAAAATGCTCATCATCACTGGTCATTAGAGAAATGCAAATCAAAACTACATTGAGATACCATCTCACGCCACTTAGAGTGGCGATCATTAAAAAATCTGGAGACAACAGATGCTGGAGAGGATGTGGAGAAATAGGAACACTTTTACACTGTTGGTGGGAGTGTAAATTAGTTCAACCATTGTGGAAGACAGTGTGGCGATTCCTCAAGGACCTAGAAATAGAAATTCCATTTGACCCCGCAATCCCATTACTGGGTATATATCCCAAGGATTATAAATTGTTCTACTATAAGGACACATGCACACTAATGTTCATTGCAGCACAGTTTACAATAGCAAAGACCTGGGACCAACCCAAATGCCCATCGATGATAGACTGGACAGGGAAAATGTGGCACATATACACCATGGAATATTATGCAGCCATCAAAAACAATGAGTTTGTGTCCTTTGTAGGGACACGGATGAACCTGGAAACCATCATTCTCAGCAAACTGACACAAGAACAGAAGATCAAACACCGCATATTCTCACTCATAGGCGGGTGTTGAACAATGCGAACACATGGACACAGGGAGGGGAGCATCACACACTGGGGTCTGTCGGGGGAGAAAAGGGGAGGGACAGCGGGGGGTGGGGAGTTGGGGAGGGATGGCATGGGGAGAAA
>JAZHEH010000236.1:0-12226 GCA_036589455.1 Ateles fusciceps
TCACCAGTACACAGGAATGGCTAGTCAGGACATAGTGACGCTCACCATTTCCCTGGCAATTGGTTCCTCAGACGTCACAAAGGAAGAGCTCCCTGTGGCAGTTTGTCAGGAACGGAGTTCTGGACCCTCCTGGCCAGGACATCCACGGGATAGTCTCTGAAGGCCATTATTTGCTGAGGGTGGGACAGGAGAAGAAACCACAGGCGGAGGGTGTGCTGGGGGAGCAATGTGGAATTCCACTCTCAGGCCTGCACCAACCAGGTACAGGTGAGTCTCCCCCAAGTGTGGTGCCATTGTTATCTCCAGGACACCCCTGCCTGTGTTGTGCACTGCTCCTCACCCAAGGGTCCTAGTGGTGGAGAGCAGATCCCTGAAGCTTCAGGGGCTGCCTGGGGGTGAGTGATACTCTGCCACTGCTGTGTGTGTGTGTGTGTGTGTGTGTGTAAGGGGTGTTGTTTGTGTGTGTGTTCCTGTATATCTCTCTCTGTTTTCTCTGTCTCTTCTTTCACACTCCTTCTCTTTTTCACTCTCTGCGTGTGTCTGTGTGTGTGTGTGTGTGTGTGTGTGTGTGTGTGTGTGTTGGGACGCCTGTGCCCTGTGTGCCGGAGGGCAGTTTCTTGCATGACAGCCCCTCTTTTGCTCATCCTCTCCCTGCTCCTCTGCCTGGGTCAAGTGGCCAGTAGTCAGTTGTTTCCCCAGCAGTTCCAGCTGTCGTTGGTGAAGGCCTGAGCATTGTGGGGGAGAGAGCTGCCTTGGACCAGTCTTGGTTTCAGTCACCTCCCCCATTCTGAGTGGCCTCTTTGTTAGGACCAAGATCATCACGACCCCAGCCATGGACAAAAGCCTCAACACAACCCACTGTCCACCTGCAGTAGGGCTACCCACCGACCTCAAAGAAGTTGGTTCTCCATTCTCTCTCCTTTGCCTTCATTGAGAAATCTAGCTCCAGCTCGACACAGGGCCAGGACAGGGAAAAAAGAATGGGATATGGCAAGTATCTCCCACTCCAATGCTGGCCTTTCTGGCCAAGGCAGCCATGTGGCACTCGCCCCACCTTGGGATGCCCTTAGAGGTGGCATTGTGCTGTATTTGGCCTGGACTCTGGCATGGGCTCTGTCCTCTCTCTTGCCCTGCCCCATTTCTTAGAAACCAAGAGGCTTCTTGTTCTGGCTCAGTGTCTTCAACAAAGAACACTCCACAGTCCAGCAGGGAGAAACAACTTCATGGGGATGCTTTTCATGTGTTTCTCCCTCCAAATCTGTTTCTGGATGATTGGGCTGGTGTGATGATCGTGGATCTCTGGGCTTCCATCCCCATGTGGAACAGGACACTCTCTCAGTCTCCATGTGCCACTGGATGGCTGGGTGGCTGGCCTTTGCCCTTTCCACAAGGCGGTGTTGCCATTCACCTGCCATTCCTCTCTCATTCTTGAGGGCCATCTGGCTCCTCTGATCCTGGGGAAAATACCTTCAACTACTGAATTTTTTGGCTGCCATGGATGCCAGGGAATGAGCCAAAGGGATTGGGTTACGTGGGAGATGGGGAGGTTGGGCCAGTGGTCCTGCCGGGTGGCAAGGAAGGGCAACACACATTGGGGCTAATGGGATTTTTCTGTGCCCAAGTGAGTTCCTTCCCTCCTCTCTCCATTGTAATCCCATTTCTGCTTACACAGGTTGGATCCCAAATGGGATTGGAGGAGGAGTCCAGAGATCCCATCAGGCACCTTGAATCTCCTGTTCCACCAGGAGTCGAAGCAGAAGGCTACTTGCTCTTGGAGGCCCTGAGGACATGAATCTTATGGGTTAGACCATGGCTTGGTCTCACGCACACCCTTTTCCAGGCCTCCCCAAACCCACCGATTTCACCACAGCTTTCTCTGCTGCTACCTCTGCCGCAGCCATTTCTTAAAGAGGCTGCAGCCTGACTTCTCGAAGCCAGGCACAAACAGAGTCCACCTCAACAGTGCCTATGTGCAAGGCACTAGCCGCTCCTCAAGTCATAGTGAAGTTCACCATTGCCCCGGTGATGGGATCCTGAGATTTCACAAAGGAGGAAACCCCTGTGGAATTGTGTCAGGAATGGGGCACAGGCCCCTCCATGCTAGGACGTCCATATGATAGTCTCTGGACAGGATAGTATCCGGAGGCCAGGATTCATGGAAGGTGGGCCACGAGGAAGAAACTTCAGGTGGAGGGAGGGCCAGGGGAACAGTGCAGAATCCCATTCTCAGGCCTGCGCTGATGGTGTACAGGTAAGCTTCCCCAGTTGTCATGCCCTGGTCATCTCCAGGACACCTCTGCCTGTCTGTCCCTGGGCTGCTCTCTCACCCGAGGGTCCTAGACGTGGACTACAGAACACTGCAACTTCAGGTGCTGCCTCGGAGTGAGTGATACTCTGCCACTGCTGTGTTTCCTTGTGTGTGGAAGGGGTGTCATTTGTGTGTGAGTGCCTGTATGTCTCTCTCTGGTTTCTGTCTCTCTTCTTTCTGACTCCCTCACTTTCTGACTTCCTGTGTCTGTGTGTGTGCTTGTGTGTGTGTGTGTGTGTGTGTGTGTGTATGTGTCTGTTGCAATGCATGTGCCCTGTACACCGGAGGGTGATTTCTTGCACAACAGCCTCTCTTTAGCTGAACCTCTCCTTGCATCTCTGTCTGGGTCACATGGCTGGTCATCAGTCATTTCCCCACTGGTTCCAGCTGGCGTTTGTGATGGCCTGGGCAACCTCAGGATGGAGTTCCTTCAGACAAGCATGGGATTCAGTCACCTCCCCATCCTGAGTGGCCTCTTTCTTAGGACCAAGATGATCACAACCCTGAGCCATGGACAAAAGCCTCACCACAGCTAACTGTCCATATGCAGGAGGGCTGCCCACCGACCTCAAAGAAGATGGTTCCCACTTCTCAGGCTTTTGCCTCCACTGAAAAATTTAGCCACAGATCATCACAGGGCAGGGACATGGTACCAAGAACGAAATGTGGCAAGCATCTCTGTCATTCCAATACTGGCCTTTCTGGACAAATAAACCGTTGGGCAATGCCCCCACCCCAGATGCCCGTAGAGGTGGCATTGTGCTGTATTTGGCCTGGACTCTAACCTAGGCTCTGTCCACCCTCTTTCTTTGTAGATGCTTCTTGGTCTGGCTCAGTGACTTCAACAAAGAACATTTCCCAGTCCAGCCTGGAAAAACTTCGTGGGGGATGCGTTTCAGGATCTTCCTGAGCCCCAGCAAAGTCCGTCCTGCCACTCTCCATTGTAATCCCATTGCCTCTTACCCAGGTTGGATCCAAAATGTGATCCGAGGAGGAGTCCGGAGAGCCCATGGGACACCCTGAATCTCCTCTTACACCTGGAGCCAAAGCAGAAGACCGCTCGCTCTTGGAGGCCCTAAGGGTACGAGTCCTATGTGTTTGACCCTGGTTTGGTTTCACGCACGCCCCTTTTCCAGGCCTCCCCAAAACCGCCGTTTTCTTCATACCCACTTCCGTGGTACCCATTTCTTATATGGGTGGTAGGCTGACTTTTTGGAGCCAGGAGGGAGTCAAGTCTACCTCGCCAGTGGGCATGCTTGAAGCACGAGTGGCTCCTCGGGTCATGTCAGTTTCCACCTCCAAACCTGTTTCTGGATGATTGGACGATCGTGGAATTATGGTCTTCCATTTCTCTGTGGGATAGGGATGCTCTCTCAGTCTCCATGTCCCACTAGGTGGCTTCCTGGCTGTCCTTTGCCCTCTCCACAAGGTGGTGTTGCAATTCACTTGCCCTTCCTTTCATTCTTAAGGGCCATCCATCTCCTCTGCTCCTGGGGGACGTGCCTTCAAGCACTGAATCTTTTGGCTGCCACGGATGCGAGGAAGAGAGACAAAGGGATTAGGTTGCAGTGGGTGGAGGGGAGGTTGATCAGGAGTAACTTCCAGGTGGCGGGGTGCTACACCATGCCTTGGGGCCCATGGGACTTTTCAGAGCCCCAGAGAGGGCCTTCCCACCTCTCTCCATTGTAATCCTATTCCTACTTACCCAGATGGGATCCAAAATTGTATCCTAGGTGGAGACCTGAGACCCCATTGGGCGCCTGAACATCGTCTTCTGCCGGGAGCTAAAATGGAAGACTGTTTTCTCATGGAGACCCTTAGCACACAAGTCCTATGGGTTTGACCTTAGCTTGATCTCGTACATGCCTTTTTCCCAGGCCTCCCAAAACCCACCGCTTTACTCTGCTGATTTCTTTGCCACCACCTCCACCGCAGCCATTTCTTAGATGGGCTGCAGCCTCACTTCTGGGAACCTGGCACGAGTCAAATCAGCCACACCAGTGCAAATGCATGAAGCAAGACCCGCTCCTAGGGTCATAGTGACATTCGCCATTGCCACAGTGATGGGTTCCTGAGACATCACAAAGGAGGAGCCCCCTGTGTCAGTGTGTCAAGAATAGTGCTCAGGCCCCTCGTCACCAGGACGTCCACAGGATAGTCTCTGGAGGCCAGGATTCACTGAAAGTGGGCCAGGAGGAAGAAACCTCAGGTGGAAGGAGTGCCAAGGGAGCAGTGCCAACAGTGTACAGGTGAGTCTTCCGAATCGTCATGGCCTGGTCATCTCCAGAACACGTCTTCAGGTGTGCCCATGGGCTGCTCTCTCACCCAAGGTTCCTATAGGTGGGCAACAGAACCCTGCGGCTTCAGGGGGATGCCCTGGGGTGAGTGATAATCAGCCACTGCTGTGTGTCTGTGTGTGTGGAAAGGGTGTTGTTGATGTGTCTGCGCCTGTATGTCTCTCTCTGGTTTCTCTCTCTCTTCTTTCCCTTTCTCTTTCTCATTCTCTACATCTGTGCATGTGCATATGTGTGTGTGTTTGTGTGTGTTGGGATGCATATGCCCTGTTTGTTGGACAGCGGTTTCTTGCATGATGGCCTCTCTTTTGCAAAGCCTCTCCCCCGCGTCTCTGACTGGGTCGCGTCACCAGTCTTCAGTCATTTCTCTGGCGGTTAGAGCTGGTATTTGTGAAGTCCTTGGCAACTTGGGGACAGAGCTGCATCAGACCAGCATGAGGTTCCATTACCTCCGTATCCTGAGCGGCCTCTTTCTTAGGACCAAGATGATCACATCCTCCAGCCATGGACAACAGTTTCAACAAAGCTCACTGTTCACCTGCAGGAGGGCTGCCCACTGACCTCAAGAAGATGGTCCTCACTTCTCTCGCCTTTGCTCTCCTTGAGAAATCTAGCCACAGCTCGACATGGGGCTGAAATATGGCACCAAGAATGGGATGTGACAAAGCTCTCACTACAATGCTTGCCTTTCTGGCCAAGTCAACCATTTGGCACTCCCTGAACCCGAATGCCCGTGGAGGTGGTGTTGTGCTGTATTTGGCCTGGAATCTGCCCTAGGCTCTGTCCTCCATCCTTCTTTGCAGAAGCTTCTTTGTCTGGCTCATTATCTTCAACAAAGAACACTCTGCAGTCCAGCAGGGGGGAAACTTCGTGGGGATGTGTTTCATTTTAGTTTTGATCTCCAAACCTGTTTCTTTATGATTCGGCAGGTGCAATTGTCTTGGAGCTCCCGTCTTCCATCCCTGAGTGGGACAGGGAGGCTCTCTTGATCTCCATGTGCCACGGGGTGGCTGCCTGGCTGGTCTTTGCCCTCTCCACAAGGCAGTGTTGCAATTCACCTGCCCTTCCTCTCATTCTTGAGGGACATCCAGATCCTTTTCTCTTGGGGAAAGGGCCTTCAAGCACTGAATCTTTTGGCTCCCACTGATGCCAGGGAGTGAGCCACAGGGATTGGGTTTCTCTGGGTGCAGGGGGGTTGCTCCAGAAGTACCTGCTGGGTGGCGGGGTGGGAACAACACGCCTTGGGACCCATGAGATCTTTCTGACCCCCAGCGAGGGCCACCCTGCCTCTCTCAATTGTAATCCCATTCCCACTTACCCAGGTGGGATCCCCAGTTTTCTTGCCTTGGTCATCTCCAGGACACCTCTGCCTGTGTTCCCGTTGGAAGCTCTCTCACCAATGTTCCTAGTGGTGGACAACAGAACACTGCAGCATCAGGGACGGCCTGGGGGTGAGTGATACTGTGCCACTGTTGTGTCTGTGTAGGTAGAAGGCGTGTTGTTTGTTATGTGTGTGCACCTGTATGTCTCTCTCTGGTTTCTCTCTATTCTTTCCTGCTCCCTCTATTTCTCCCTCCAGCCATGGAAAATGCCTCGCCACAGTTCACTGTCCACCTGTAGGAGGGCTGCACACTGACCTCAGAGATAATGGTTCTCATTTCTCGACTTTGCAGTCGTTGAGAAAACTAGCCACAGATCAACACAGGGTCGGCACACCGCACCAAGAAGGGGATGTGGCAAGCATCTCTCACTCCAACTCTGGCCTTTCTGGGCAAGTCAACCGTTTGTCACTCTCCCAACCCGGATGCTCACGGAGGTGTCATTCAGCTTCATTTGGCCTGGAATCTGTCCTAGATCCCATCCTCCATCTTTCTCTGTAGAGGTTTCTTGGTCTGGCTCAGTGTCTTCAACAAAGAACACTCCCCAGTCCAGCAGGAGAAAACTTCGTGGGGGATGGATTTCATGTCTGTTTTCCGCTCCAATCCTCTTTCTGGATGAGTGGTCTTGCACGATGATCATGGAACTCTGGGCTTCAATCCCCGTGTGGCACAGGGATGCTCTCTTGGTCTCTATGTGCCATGGGATGGCTGCCTGGCTGGTCTTTGCCCTCTCCACAAGATGGTGTTGCAATTCACCTGCCCTTCCTCTCACATTTTTAAGGGCCATCTGGCTTCCCTGCTCCTGGAGTAAGTTCCTCCAAGTACTGAATTTTGGCTGCCACGGATGCCAGGGAGTGAGCCAAAAGGATTGGGTTTTGTTGGGGGCAGGGGAAGTTGCATCAGGGGGACCTGCCAGGTGGTGGTGTGGGGGACACCATGCCTTGGGGCCTATGGGATCTTTCTGAGCCCCAGTGAGGTCCTTCCCACCTCTCTCCATTGTAATCCCATTCCCGTTTACACAGGTGGGATTAAAAATGTGATCCAAGGAGGAGTCTGGAGATCCCACTGGGTGCCCTGAATCTCCTCTTCTGCTGGGAGCCAAAGCAGAAGACCACGTGCTCTTGGAGGCCCTGAGTACACGAGTCCTATGGGTTTGACCCTGGCTTGGACATGAGTATGCCAGTTCTCCAGGCCTCCCCAAACCCTCCACTTTTCCTGCCGCTTTCTCTTCAGCCACCTCCACCACACCCATTTCTTAAATAGGCCACAGCCTGACTTTTTGGAGCCAGGACGGAGTCGAGTCCACCTTGCAAGTGTGCATGCACAAAGCACGAGTGGCTCCTCGGGTCATAGTGACATTCACCACTTGCCCAGTGATGGGTTCCTGAGATGTCACAAAGGGGGAAATCCCTGTGGCACTGTGTCAGGAACAGGGCTCAGGCCCCTCCTCGTCAGGATGACCACAGGATAGTCTCCAGACAGAATAGTCTCTAGAAGTCAGAATTCGAGGAAGGTGGGCCAGGAGGAAGAAAACTCAGGCACAGTGAGTACCGGAAAAGCAGCAAGGAATCCCAGTATCAGGCCTGCGCCGACGTTGTACATGTGAGTTTCCCCAAGTGTCATGCCCTGGTCATCTCCAGGACACCTATGCCTGTGTGCAAGTGGGCTGTTCTCTCACCCGAGTGTCCTAGTGGTAAACAATGGAACCCTGCAGATTCAGGGGCTGCCTGGGGGTTGAGTAACAATCTGCCACTGCTGTGTGTCTGGGTATGTGGAAGGGGTGTTGTTTGTGTGTGTGCACCTGTATGTCTCTCTCTGTTTCTCTCTCTCTTCTTTCCCACTCCCTCTTTCTCACAATCTGCATTTATGTGTGCCTCTGTGCGTGTGTGAGTGTGTGTGTATATGTTGGGATAGGAGTGCCCGGTGCACCTTAGGGTGGTTTCTTGCACGACAGCCTTTCCTTTGCTGAGCCTCTCCCTGCGTGTCTGCATGGGTCGTGTGGCCGGTCATTACTTGTTTACCCGGTGGTTCCAGCTGGCGTTTGTGAAGGCCTGGGCGATGATGGGAGGGAGCTATATTAGACCAGAAAATGTTACAGTCACATCACCATCCTGAGCAGCCTCTTTCTTAAAACCAAGATGATCACACACTGCAGCCATAGACCAAAGCCTCACCACAGCTCAGTGTCCACCTGCAGGGGGTTGCCCACCAACGTCAAATAAGATGGTTCCTATTTCTCTTCCCTTTGCCCTCTTCTGGGATGCAAAGCTAGTCTTCCTTGTTTTTCCTGTAGGAAGGGGTATCATTGGAAATATCTGTTTTTAAATTCTACACAAAGAGTTTTTCTAAGCTGCTAAATACAAACATCCATTAACCTCTGAAAGGTGAATGCACACCTGGCAAAGCAGTTTCACAAATAGCTTCCATTTAGTATTTATTGGGAGATATTTGTTTTTTCACAATAGGCCTCCATTCAGTCTGAAATGTCCCTTTCTAGATTCTACACGAAGTGTGTTTCTAAACTGCTGAATCAAACATGGATTCAACTCTGAGTTGAACTGACACCCAGAAAGCAGTTTCAAAGATATCTTTCCTCTGAGTTTCATACCAGTCATTCTGGTTTTTCCCATTTGCTGGGGTTTCATAGAAATATCTGTTTTTAGATAATACACAAAGAGTGTTCCTATGCTGCTGAAAACAAATATCAGTTAATCAGTGGAAGGTGAATGCACACGTCACAAAGCAGTTTCAAAAAGAGCTTCCTTTAAGTTTTTATTGTAAGATATTTTTCTTTTCAACATAGGCCTCCATTCAGTCTGAAATGTCCATTTCTAGATTCTACACGAAGTGTGGTTCTAAACTGCTGAATGGAAACATAGGTTCAACCCTCTGAGTTGAAAGGACCCACAACAAAGCCATTACAAAGACATCTTTCTTCTGGGTATCTAAGCCAGTCTTTCTGGATTCTCCAAAGTGCTGAGGTTTCATTGGAAATATCTGTTTTTACATTCTACACAAAGAGTGTTTCTACATTGCTGAATACAAACATCAGTTAAACACTGGAAGGTGAATGGAAACATTGCAAAGCAGTTTCACATGTAGCTTCCTTTTAGTTTTTTATGTGAAATATTTGTCCTTTCACCATAGGCCTCCATTGAGTCTGAAATATCCATTTCTGGATTCTACAAGAAGTGTGTTTCTAATCAGCTGAATCTAAACATAGGTTAAACTCTCTGAGTGGAACGGACACACAGCAAAGAAGTTTCAAAGATAATTTTCCTGTGATTGTGAAAGCCAGTCTTTCAGGTTTTTCCCATGGGCTGGAGTTTTGTTGGAAATAGCTGTTTTTACAGTCTACCCAAAGAGTGTTTCTAAGCAGCTGAGTACAAACATCAGTTAAACTCTGGAAGGTGAATACACACATTACAAAGCAGTTACACAAATAGCTTCCTTTTAGTTATTATTTTGAGATATTTGTCTTTTAACCACAGTCCTCCATTCAGTCTGAAATGTCCCTTTCTATATTCTACACGATGTGTGTTTCCAAACTGATGCATGAAAACATAGGTTCAACTCTCTGAGATAAAGGGACATGCAGCAATGCAGTTTTGTGTATAAACTTCCTCTGGATATCAAAGGCAGTATTTCTGGTTTTTCCCATAGACTCGGGCTTCCTTGGAAATACCTGTTTTTAAGTCTACACAAAGAGGGTTTATAGGCTGCTGAATACAAACATAAGTTAAACTCTGGAAGGGGAATGCACATATTGTAAAACAGTTTCACAAGTATCTTCTGTTTAACTTTTATTGTAAAATAGTTGTCATTTCACCATAGGCCACCATTCAGTGTCAAATGTTCCTTTCTATATTCTACACGAAGTATGTTTCTAAACTGTTGAATCAAAACATAGGTTCAACTCCCTTAGTTGAAGGGACGCACTGCAAAGCACTTTAAAAGGTATCTTTCTTTTAGGTTTCAAAGCCAGACTTTCTTGGTTTTCCCATATTCTGGGGTTCCATTAGAAATATCTGTTTTAGATTTTACACAAAGAGTATTTCTAAGCTGCTGAATACAAATATCAGTTAAGCTCTGGAAGGTGAATGCACACATTGCAATGCAGTTTCGCAAATAGCTTCCTTTTAGTTTTTATTGTGAGATATTTGTCTTTTCACCATTGTCCTCAATTCTGTCCGAAATGTCCCTTTCTAGATTCTACACGAAATATGTTTCTAAATTGCTGAATCAAAACTTAGGTTCAACTCTCTCTATTGAAAGGACACATTGCAAAGCAGCTTCAAAGATACCTTTCTTTTGGGTTTCAAAGCCAGTCTTTCCGGTTTTTCCCATAGGCCACGGATTCATTGGAAATATCTGTTTTTAGGTTGTACACAAATAGTGTTTCTAAGCTGCTGAATAAAAACATCAGTTAAACTCTGGAAGGTAAATGCACACAGTGCAAAGCAGTTTCACAAACACCTTCCTTTAAGATTTCATCATGAGATATTTGTCTTTTAAACATATTCCTCCATTCAAACTGACATCTCCCTTTCTAAATTCTTCCCAAAGTGTGTTTCTAAACTGATGCATCAAAGCACAGGTTCAACTTTCTCAAATGAACGGGTATACAGCAAAGCAGTTTCAAAAATTCCTTTCCTCTGGGTTTCAAAGCCATTCTTTCTGGTTTTTCCCATAGGCCATGCTTTCCTCAGGAACATCTGTTTTTAAATTCTACAAAAAGAGTGTTTCCAATCTGCTGAATATACACATGATTTAAAGTCTGGAAAGTGAGTGCACACATTGCAAAGCTGTTTCAAAAATAGCTTCCTTTTAACTTTTATTAGGAGATATTGTCTTTTCACTGTAGGCCTCCATTTAGACTGAAATCTCCCTTTATAGATTCTTCCCGAAGTGTGTTTCTAAACTGCTGAATCAAAACATAGGTTCAACTCCCTGAGTTGAACAAAAACACAGCAAAGCAGATTCACAGATATCTTTCCTCTTATTTTCAAAGGGAGTCTTTCTGTTTTTTTTCCCATTGGCTGGGGTTTTGTTGGCAATATCTCTTATTAAAATCTACCCAAAGAGTGTTTCTAAGCTGCTGAATACAAATATCAGTTGAACTCAGGAAGGTGAATGCAAACTTTGAAAAGCAGTTTCACAAATAGCTTCCCTTTAGTTTTTATGGTTAGATATGTGTCTTTTCACAATAGGCCTCCATTCAGTCTGAAATGTCCCTTTCTAGATTCTACATGAATTGTGCTTCTAAACTGCTCAAACAAAATATAGATTCACGTCTCTGAGTTAAAAGGACACACTGCAAAGCAATGTCAAAGATATCTTTCTTCTGTATTTCAATGCCAGTTCTTCTGGTTTTCCCCATAGGCTGGGATTTGTTGGAAACATCTGTTTTTAGATTCTACACAAAGAGTATTTCTAATCTGCTGAATACAAACATCAGCTAATCTCTGGAAGTTGAATGTACACATTGCAAACCAGTTTCACAAACAGCTTCCTTTTAGGTTTTAATGTGAGATATTAGAATTTTCACCATATATCACCATTCAGTCTGAAGTGTTTCTTTCTAGATTCTACACGAAGTGTGTTTCTAAACTGCTCAATCAAAACATAGTTTTGACTCTCTGAGTTGAATGAATACACAGCAGAGCAGTTTCAAAGACATCTTTCTTCTGGTGTTCAAACCACTCTATCTGGTTATTTGCATAGGACACGGTTTCCTTGGAAATATCTCTTTTAAACTTCTACACTAAGAGGGATTCTAGGCTGTTGAATACAAACATCAGTTAAACTCCGAAAGGTGAATGCACACATTGCAAAGCAGTTTCACAAGTATCTTCCATTTAATTTTTATTGTGAGATATTTGTCTTTTCACCATAGGTCTCCATTCCATCTGAAATGTCCCTTTCTAGATTCTACAGTAAGTGTGTTTCCAGGTTGCTAAATCAAAACATAGGTTCAACTCTCTGAGTTGAACGGACACCCAGAATGTAATTTCTAAGTTATCATTCCTCTTTGTTTCAACGCTAGGCTTTCTGGTTTCTCCAAAAGGGTGGAGTTTCGTTGAAAAAATCTGTTTTTAGATTCTACAAAAATAGTGTTTCTATGTAGCTGAAAACAAACATCTGTTAAACTCTGGAAGATGAATGCACACATTGCAATGCAGTATCACAAGTAGCTTTCTTTTAGTTTTTATTCTGAGATATTTGTCTTTTCAATGTAATCAGTC